>CAJNJA010028142.1:11668-63651 GCA_905231915.1 Symbiodinium necroappetens | reverse complement strand
CCCGAGTCCCGAGTAGCCGATTTCACGGGTACAGCAAACACGCCGCTGGCAGAAACATCGCTGGCCGCGTGATCAATTGGTTTGGGGATCTGCTAGCCTCTTCGAAGCGTCCTAGTAGCGAACTCTGAATTCAGCAACTGAAAGTGACTCCTGGGATCCGCGCTGAAACAGCCGCCAGGGCATCTGACGACAAGGCAAGCATGTGCACTTTCGAGGCATGAGACTTCGGTGTCGTGTTTGCTTGTTGATGAGCACGCTGTTCTGACAGTTGTCCTTCTCCACCGGCTAGCACTGCTGCGTAGATGTGATATTCTGCACAAGCCACACTCCGCGACGCAAAGATAGTCCATGCTGGACCCGTGACTCGCAGGACATCCATCTGTATCAGGCACGTACTCAACGTGCAGAACTCGCACAGGAAGCTGCCTTCGCCAGAACCGTCTCCGGCAAGTGCTTGGCAGCCTAAGGGACCAAGGACGTTGAGGGCAGAGCTGATCAACATTGTGACTACGAAACGTGGCCAGAAACAATGCCAGCGTGCAGCGGCAGCGAAACATCAACATGCATGTCCATAATCCATAACTTAGTGGCTCGACCTACAGTGGCTTTCGGGATGTCTGGCGAACGGTAGCCCTAGCAACAAAACACGATACCGATAGTTCGTTACGAAGGGTGGGAGTCATGACGTGCTGACGAAAATGATCAGACTGAGAAGAAGCATGATATGACCGCTCCGACCTCGCAGCTGATCTGAAAGCTGGTTCCCGTCCAGCTACCCTTGATTCGCCCTCCCCTTCTTCAGGGCCTGTTCGCTGCTGGGCCAGGTCCGCCTTGCACCTAAGCCTTGGAGCCTAAAGAACCCGAGCTGCAACCCAGGCCCTCGACCTCCACACCGCCAAAAACCCCCCTAAAAAAAACAGGCTCGACTTGCAAACTCTCCTAGACACATTCCCAACGGCTTAGGAACGCAAACGGGCTTAGCTGCAGGTCAGCTCTGGGTCCTCCTGCGGCGTTGTAGCGCCGGCTCTTGGGCTTTGCTCCTCCCCCCGAGCCGCGCGGGTCGCCCCCCGGAGCCTGGGGCCGAGTTTGAAGCTCTCGAAACAAAGGGGGCCTACCTAACAAAAGGAGCCGGAGGTCCGGGGCGCTTCCCTCCTTTTGCTTCGCTTTTTAAGCTGTCTTTGTTGGGGTGTTGAAGAGGGTGTTTCGAGTTCGGGGGCGTCCAGAATTCTTAAGATTTGGGCTTGAGGTCCGTGCAGCAAAGGTCTGTAAAGAGTTTGAGCTCTTGTCTCTGTTGGTTTCATGGCTTGGTACTCAGGCGCAGGTCTAAAGACTTCAGGGCTTTAAGGCTTGCCTCGCTGTGGGCTTCAAACTTGACTCTAGCTTCTGAAGCTACGCGGTGCCCACACCCCCATTGCCGGCGCCCTGTCCTGAAGCACTGAGATCTCTTTAGGAGTGTTCTTGAGAATGCCCTCTCTCTCTCTCGTGAACAGCATCTCTCGTTTTGACGGGTTCTTGAAAACCTGACAATGGGACGTGGCCTTCGAGTCCACCAGGGTGGAGGCGCGGTGCGACGGACCTGTGACAAGTCCGTGGCGGTCCGCGGCCGCTGTCGTAACGTCGCTGCTTTGCCAACTTTGTGTGCTGCAGTTAGGCGGACTTGGGACCGGTCGATGCACTTTCAATCATTCAGCTGCATTTGGACGGCCATCGAACAAAAACATTGTCAGAAAAGCAACACCAACGGGACCATCCCAACCCAGGCATTGACAGCAGGGGCAGCAGTGGTGAGGATAACAAGACGACAGTAGGAATCACCAGCCTCAGTTGCTGGGCTTTAAGAATGTCATCGCCATCGCACTCATGCTCAACTCATCGTGCCGGGCATCAGCGCCGACATCCTCATGCTCAGCACCGTCTTCATCTTCATCACCATTGTCCTCACCGCCATCGTTGTCATCCGAAGAACGCCGTGTACCCCCGCTATCTGATTTCTGTGTAGACTGGATGTTGCTTTGGGTTTTGCTTTGGGTTTTGGAACAGTCAAGCGTAGGTTTACTTTCCATTGCAAGGCGTGTCCTATCCTCGTGTCTTCGGGAGACTGCTGCTCACGAAACTTCGGCAACGAATCTGAGCTTGCGGAAAGCCGAAGCCGAAATTGCACCGATTACCCTTCAAAGGCTGAAAACTACGAGCAGATCACCCCAGAGTAAACATGCATGACCTGCATCCTGACAACCCACTCCAAAATCCTCATCCTGAAACCCTCGGGGCTAACTGAGATGCGGGCTCATCAATGGCGGCTCGAGGCGGACAGCCTCGAGACAGGGCTGCCATGTGCAGCAACAGCAGTAGTCTTCTTCACTACCAATTTGCACTATCGTTGTGATCGCAGCCAGAACGCTGACCAGCTTATCATGACACCAGCATGACTGCGACCATGATTTCGAGATCACGGTTGGAGATTTTCTGGTGCAAGCAGGAGGCCTCTTGGATCCGTGAAATTACAAGGCAGAGGGCAGAAACCAGGAAGTATGCCGCAAAAGTCCCACATCATCGGTGATGCCTTCCTGGCTGTCATCGTACCTTCAAGCCGGGACAGAACGGGCTGCCCTTTCAGGCTTCCAACTTGTGCAACCACCGCAAAACCAAAAGCTCCGCACAAGCTCCGGATGCAGCATGTGCACATTCTATGTAAATCCTATGTGTGATAGTCTGGCGCAATCACACTTTCACAACTTGCAGACTTCTGAAACATTCCTTGTGCTGCGAATGACTGCCGACCCATATATTGCAATCTCAGAATGCAAACAAGCCGGCTCTCCATGCAACATGTCGTTTATGGGCAGAAAGAGAACCGCTTTTCCGACTTCGTCAAGCTTTACTCTACCCATTCAAGGACACATGAACAAAAGACACGCGCACCACGAGCTTGGTTCGACCATGGTGCACTTACGACCACCAAGACATCACGTTCATGAAACATGCCCCAAAACGAAGTCCTCGACCCAGGCTTCAAAATGTTGCTCTCCGGTAACCTCTGCTGTGGCTTGGGGCCCCGACGCTCGACCGTATTATCAGCGGCGCTGGCCTCCTGATACGAGTCCAGGGAAAGCTTTGACAATTGCGAAGCCTGGACAGTGTAAGACTTTCGGATATGCTACAATTGGAAAGAAAACAGCCAGGCCAGGAATCAGAAACAGGATTCTGAATGGGGGAAGAGGGTGTGTGCAGGGCAGCTACCCCCTTGCGGCCTTGCATGGTTGGATGGAATATTAAACATATATCTATATATGTATATATAAACATATGTATATGTATATGTATATGTATATGTATATGTATATGTATATGTATATGTATATGTATACAAGAGACACAAGTGTTCCAACAAGGAAGCACAACAAGCAATGCAATCACGCTTGTTTTCCTTGAGCCAAATGTTCGGTTGTACTGTCTTTGACTTGTCCTAACCGGATATTATGCCTCTAGTAAACATGCCCGGGGCGCGTGTTTTCTTAGCTCCCCCCTTTAAGACATGTCCAAGCACTCACCTGAACCTGCACAGACGGTCATATGTACAACAGTGTACGGCTACTGGAGTTTAAAGCCTAGCTCGCGCAACAGTTGTGGTCACCAGGGCTGATGTTGGTTGCATCTCCTATGCTGAGTGCAACTGCGGAGTGAATCTACGATTGCTTGTGGCGATGGGCGCATGCCAACGACTAGGATCAAACCGGACTCTTCAACAAGAAGCCTTGCAAATGCACACCTGTCACCGGACATGGGGAGTCACCTTCAGGATCCTCAACCCACAGCAATGGTTCTGCGCACGGGGTTAGGCTCACCGGTAAGTTCTTAGAGCGTGGTGCGTTGTGTGAGTCCCTGTGCAATGGTGCCGTGACACCTTCCTGGGCTACAACGGTGGTAAAGGCATGCGAAGGCATTAACTGTCCAAACACACCTAGTGATTACGGCGGCTGACTTTGGAAACGTCCATGTCAAACTTCTTACACCGACGACTCCTCCATGAATGAAGGCACCTGATGCAAGAGAATGCACGTCATCTGCAGCATCCGCTCTCGCAGATTGTTCTCGCGGCAGATAATACAGAAGCTGCACAATGGTGTTTGGCTATGCATTGAGGCAGATTGCCAGCAAACGCTTCAGCACGGGCAACGCTGTCGGCTAGGATGATCAAGGCCTTATCCTCTTTTGGGACTAGCTGACTAGCTTAAGACCTAATTGAACAACCATTTCGGGCCACTCGCAAGGACTTATTACCTTAGCGAGTCCGTTTGCTATCTGTTCTTTTGTAGGGCAGTGAGTCGCAACGTCGCAACAACAAGGTCATCATCATCTAGTTGCCGTGACATCGAGGCGATGTTCATGCGGTGCACTCTACCACAAATGTTAGGTTGATATCTATGGGGGCTTATAGTCAGTTTGCGACCTTCCGACTAGCACACATTAGCGCGAAACAGCGCGAATCACCGCACTTGTCGGGTTTTGGGTGCGAAGGTGCAGTGTTTGGGAGGCTTTGGGGTCAGGGTCCAGGACTGAGCTCGGGCTCAATGTCCATGCCTGGTTGAGGACTCCGAGGTTAGGCTTTGTGTTACGCTCTCACAACTCGGACATGCCAGGCGAGGTAGGTTTTGTGTTAAAGGGTTTGCGCAAAGGGTAAGGCTTAGGGTTTAGGAGTTTAGGGTTAGGGTCAGGATTTTCCATAAGGATTTAGATTTCAAGGTCCAGGGTTGAAGGTCACGGCTGAGGGCTTCGGGCTTGGGTCAAAGCAGCTACAACATGGTACCCGGGACTGTCGCCTCAAGCTCCCTAGCCTCAAGCCGGAATTCTGCAACAAAGACCGCAAACTGTCCGCAAGTACGTTCAAGCCACTTTTGCCTCAGGCGGTAGCGTTTACAGTCCGTCCGCCAAGTCCCCCAAAAGCTCTTTGGCAGTCTCCTCGCCTTTCTTTTTCTTGGAAGCGGGAGCTGCTGACTCATCATCATGGTCCCTCTTGGAGGGGCGGATTCTCTTGACCATGAAACGCTGCACATGTTCGGTTTTTGGCGCGGATTGGAGTCGCACGTGTGCGGACTGTTTGTCTGTGCTGAATTTCTCGGTAATGCCGGTTTGCAAATCGAGTTCTGACTTCTTTTTCTTGGATGATGTGATCACTTTGTCGCCAATGTTGAAGTCACAGCTGGCGTCTGCCTGGCCTTGTCCAGCTGGAAGCTCTGCTGCCTCCTTTTCCTTTGCCTTCCACAGCCTTCAAGTAAGGATGCGCGGCTTCATTTTTTGGCCAACTTGCGGCTGAGGCTGTAGCTTGCCGGTTTTGTGTAAAGGACCTTGGGAGGAGGGATTGTTAGGGTTTCCGGCTGAGGGTTTGAAGTGCGAGATACATCCCTCGGCCTGCAAGGCAGTCAGTGCCACCATTTCATCGTGCACATGCACCATCAGTATGGAGCCCTCGTTCGCCGCCGCCAGGCCCGCAACCGCTGCTCTGTTGTTCTTCAAGACCAGTGAGCAGAACGCGTCCTTCGCCTTTCTGATGCTACTGACGCCGATGTATTGAATTGAATCCACCGGAAAATCTTGTAAGAATTCAGACAACACGGCCAGCCCGAAGGTACCACAGCGCAGCGACCTGGTTCCCCGGTTTTGCCGGCGTCACTGTAGCGAGCTCGTTCTCTATTTCCTTGCCTTTGCGGCGCTCATGTGCAACTTGATTCCGTGCGGACTTTAGGTCTGCTGCAGTGTCCGTGGCCGCATGTACGTCCCTGCACGGCCACTGCGCAGTCGAAGCACTCTTCGAAAGTGCCAACGCAGCAGCTGATGGCGGCTACGGGGTCAGAATGCTGCACGGGATCAAGTCTGACCTGGAATGCAACCAAGGTCTCGCACAAACGATTTGCCTTTTCAGCAAACGACATCGCCCATCGCGGGTGAGCGGACGACCGTGCAGAACTTTTTGCTCGTCCTAGGTTTGAGCCGCCTATCTGGGCTCGTGCGACGCTAGACGGCGCTCATGCAAGCGCTAATGGATGCAACTACCAAAGCTCTTGCTGAAAGAAAGCCCCTCGTGGAAAACCACCTAAACAATGTCTCATGTCTCAACTTTGCACTATCTCCGCTAGTGAGAACTGTTATCAACGTTTCGTTGTCTTGGTGGTATGTTGTCTTGCAACAATAACCCTGCAAATACTGCAAGAATGACTGGATGTTTATTGCTTCGGAAACACATCGCGGTACTCATGGCGACTGCTTCTGCTTCATCAGGAGTCGAGCGCGCTACAGGAGACTGCTTACAAGATGAGCAGAAGACAGGGAACCGAGCGGGTCCTGTCTCAACACAGATGAAGATACCTGACGAGGATTTGCTCATGAAGGGACCAGCTACCGACATCTGCAACAGTGTACACGTGCAGGCTTGGTTCTTCATCGTGCGATATAGAGGCTGTTAAGCACAGGTCTACGGTGCCGTTCAGATAGCTTATTGCCCGAAACACACCCTTATCTTCCCATCTCGTCCATCTTGTAACTTTTGTAGCTAATCTACAGGCTATGAAGCACAAGTCCGGCCGCGACAACCTTGCTAACCAAAGCATCTTCATCAAGATGAACACTGCCGAGTTCGCCTTCAACGGCAAGATCGTCGCCAGTAATGCTGACTTCAGCTAAACAACGCGTTGGCACTTTGCGCAGTCTCTTACGGTCTAAACCGGACAACTCCAAGTACAGCTCAACAACTTGGTCAGCATAGGCACGCATGTCAAGAGCGGCGGTTGTTTGACTTGGACTGCGATGGATCGCTTGACGCCTGCCAAGGACCCTAGCGCCATCTTCAATTTTGGTTTCGGGATCAGGCTCTATGCGCTTACGAAGACTATCCCCAAAACCCTTACGCAAGTCGGCTGGGCCTGCTAAGCTTAAGTCGTCCGCGTAAATGTTTAAAGCCATGCTCTCACCGTTTATCCAAAACATCCAGTTGGATGGATGGCTGCGGATCTCTTCTCCGCCGCCGAGGGACCTTAGCCTCTGCGCCAGGTGTTCCTGCCAGACCTTACCTGCTAACGGGCGCCCGTGAAGACTCCGAAGCAGCTACTAGCTACTTTCGCAGTTGGATCAAACCTGGACTTGATCTCATCCGTCCATAACTCCGGCGGTAAGACCACCCACATGTCTTTCTCTGACGAGGTTTGAAGGAAGGCCTGCACAGCGTCGCTGAACGTTAATGTGGACCCCGCCCTACAGCCATGCCAAATCGTAAGGTTTAACGATGTAAGGGCTGTCGGCGACGTTGCTGTGGCGACGTTGCTGTGTCATCGAAAAGCACAATGCTGTGCGACGCATCAGTCACATAGTCTCCACGGCGGGGTTCGAACTCTATGTGTTTCACCCCACACAAGGTGAGCAACTCTGCCACTTTCATCTTCCGGTCTGGGCTCTAGCCTGACTACAAGATTGTTCAAAAGGATCGCGGACGAGTTATCCCAATCGTTGTTGGCCGGAGGCCGGCAGCCGCTGTCTGAACTGCCTCAATGCCTCTAGGGCCTAGGGGTCCTGCATCCACACTTTTCGTGGTAAGTGTTTGTGTCACCAAACCATATGCCCTTGTCACGTGTGGCACGTTCTTAAATGCATGTGATGGGAAAGAGCCTCAGCGTTTGTTCTGGCCAACTTCATTGGGCACGCATCTTCACACGAGGTTTGCGTGCTACTTTGATGCTCATGCGCATGGCTGCCATCACACTGATGTTGCGAGAGGTACGGTATGAGGTATAAGCTATTGGTTGCTACGCAAAGCGGATGATGCTTTGGATATAGTGTTCGCCCTCAAAGCCGAGCATGCACGTTCGGGAAGCGGGACAACTGATGTTCGATACTCTGTGCCTTTGAGGAAGATCACCCTCGCTCATTTCGGAATCGGCCGCTCCTTTAGGTGGAACCTTGGGTGGAGGTAACGGCGGAGGCGGGACCTCGACTTCGTCTTGATCCTCTTCGAGCAGACTCGGATCGGGATCCCTAGAACCTGCGGCTGTTGAGCTAGGAACCCCTGGGTCATAGAATACATCACGTGACCCTGCATCAACGTTATATCCTTAGACTTCTTATGCAATCGTGTGGAATCATGCATCAGCTTCCTCTGAACAGGCATTGCGAACTGAACATCTTCTGAGAAGATCGGAACATTACCTTCAACTCTTGATGCCTTTTGCACGCACGAGCTATGAGCTATCTGCTGTCATCTGCAATGCATATTGACGTGCAAAAACGGCAGCTCGTCAGGCAACCAGATGAAGGCGAATCCCTGATGGATGATTTCACCCATACTTCTCACAGTAGGACAACTGCTAAGTACATAGCTTTTGCGCCGTCCAAATATAGCCCCAACGGTGTTAAAGGCGCTACTGCTTTCAGTTCTACCATTGCCTGTCTCGAAGGAGACCGCTTCTTCTTCTTCTTCATGACACACAAGGTCATCAGGATAAACACTCTGAGCTCTCAACGACTCGAAAGAAGTTAAGCTCGACCTGCACCAGAATCCGCTATCCACGCAAGCTTACAATAGCTACCACCAGAAGAACTTTGGAGCCCGCCGTAAGGACGGCGTTGAACCCCGCACGCAGCAGGCATCTGCTGGATCCACGAGTAGCTCTTGCACCCACACGTGTCACTTTGTCAACTACTTTTCCAGCGGACGCTGTCGCTGGCAACAGTAGTGCTCGCGCAGCCGAAGCGGAAGATGTGACCCCTCTCGGTTTGCTACTTCCTCCAGTCTCGCGCGAAAAGGGACAGTCGTTACCCATATTACATGTGCCCTACGGAAAGCTTTCACGCTTGAATCCGCCTTTGGCGGAGGACCCTTTGGATCATTTGTACCTTTGCCTTTACCCTTACCCTTACCATCACCTTTTCCACCACCTTTGGCACCTGCCTGAACCTTGGCCTTGGCCATACCTTTCGGCTTACCATTCGGTGCGCTCTTTGGTGTGCCCTTTGCTGGATTGCCCGGTAGGCCTGGTGCGGCAGGCACGGTGTTGTCCTTGGCGGGAACTGCTGGCGTGCTAGACTTTGTCTTCGCATCCGGAGCACCCTTTGGCTTTGCCTGGGCTTTGTTCCTTTCCTTCGGTTTCCTTCAACATCACCTCCCTGAAATCCCGTTCGTTGGCACCTTCACGAAGCTCGGCGGAGTGATCTCAGAATTGCTCCCAGAGCTAATCAAACATTCTACATCGGGAAGTTGGGGATGAACCCTTGACTTTGTCTATGATTCGTTGCATTCCCCTAGATGCTTTAATCTTCGCGTAAATACAACTAAACTACCTAAACAATGCCGCATCTGACGGCCAGTGTTCTGGGGAAACCCCGTTCAGCACATATTCGAGTCACTCCTTAACAGGCTGCATGTGACTGTATGTGAAAACGTCCAAGGTGATTGCTAACAGACTTTGCTGTGTAACTGTAGCACCGCGGACGCGGTCGACTCGAAACCTACGGGATAACATCGCGAGCACCAAGCGACCAGATGGCAGGACTCCGTGACTCCCTTCATATGCTTCGCATTGCATCTGAGATTTGCGACGCAAGGAACGAATCTAATCGATGAAGTTGTTCAGGGTTATCCTGGAAGAATGCAATCTCACGATTTGTAACCTCTAGCCTTACGCAAGCCTGTAGCCAACGCAGAATGCTGGCTTGACCGGTACGATCAATTGCAGCGAACTGAGTCAATAGAGCAGTCCTCCATGACCTGACTCCTACGCTGTCTTTCGGAAGCTGCGGCATCTTAAGGTGTCCTCTTCATCTTCAGGTCTACTCCCCTGAAGGTGCTCCTCTCCTTCCTCGGATCAAACATCTCAGGAGGCGGTGGACCCGGCGGTCCAGCAATGGGAGCACCAGCTGATGCCCAACCCACACCAATCCCAACACCACTAAACGGAACCTTGCCTCTCAAAGGTCTTATGCTGGCAAAAGCTGTTCTGAATACAGGTGACGCATTAGCAATCGATGATGATGTTGGCACCTTCCACATGCATATGCCGGGGGAGGAGGGCTCGCCCAAGCATCAAAGAACGCTGGTGTTCGTCTTTCGCATGCATAGCGTGGAGGACTGCCGATTTTTTGGAGCTTTAGCGGCTTTGCCAATCGGAAACCCAACTGCAGTAGAATCCGAATCCTTTTTATGACTCTTTCGTCCTTTAGCATTCGCTGAATTACTTGCTGATGTGGACAAAACAGCAGCCTTAAGCTCATTCATCGTTTGCCCAACATGGGACGCCATGGTCTTAAACGCTTCGGCAATTAATTTCCGCACCAGGAATCTGAGGCACGCTCGTTGTTACAGCACTAGCATTTCGTTTTGCTGCCTCAGGCTAACGATGGTCTCACTTGGCGCAGGTAGTTGCCTTGAAGCTTCAACGGAAACCTCTGAAATCATAGCCTGCGTTTATTGCCCACTGGCCTGAAAACTGCTTTGGACATGACTCTGAGCCTGTTGTTGAACCTCGGAAACAAAGGCCACGGCTTGGTTCTCAACAATCTGAGCCTGCGCCAAAGCCTGGGAATGAACCTGCGGATCAACTCCTTGCGCGATGACACCCAGCTGTTGATGCCCATGCAGGTGGACTTCTTTCGTCGGTCCATATGTCACGAGATGACCGGCTGCGGCTGGCATCTTAGACTTCGCAACCTCGCTCGCATACATTCAAAGTTACAATGTACCCAGAAGCTGGCCGGCCTGAACTTGATTTCGGCGGTACGGGTGTCCTAACACCTATAGGTGCTTAGGTCGCGGAGTTGGGGGCAGGTTTACGGCATACACCGAGTCACGAGCTGGAGGAGATCGAGACCGCATGTCGTCCAATGCATGAGCGGCCGGAGTCTCGGAGCTGCGCTCAGTGCCGCAGGGGCCGGAGTCTCGGGCGCTGCGCTCGGCTCTGGTGGGAACTTGCGTGGAAGAAAAGTAATCATAAAGGGAGTCAGGGAACAACGCAACAGAGTGGGTATGCTCACCAAAACTTGGGTGAGCTACCTCACTAGATCGTGCTCTTCAACGCAACCCAGGTGCTGACTCAGTGCTGACGCTCATACAAAGCAACAGCCAATGCCCGTCGTCGTCTGTTCTTTCCTCGGCGACCACAAGTCAGCGCAGCAAACGCTTGCGCGCGCGAGGTGAACTCTGCATCAGATGAAAGATCAGGTGGGCAGCATGAAAGCAAGAAGGTATGATGTCTAGCGACTCGCTCATCGGGAAAACTAATGCGTGAATGTCACACCAAGAACCCAGGCCGTCGTAATGGCTTATCTCTGTTACCCCAATGCCGTAGTAGTGGCTTGAAGAAGGTAAGAACCCATGCCGTCGTATTGGCTTTATCCCTGCTACCCCCAATGCCGTGATAGTGGCTTACTGAAAATGAAGTGCCCGCGCTTCCATTGTAATATTTACGCACAACAGAGGTGGAAACCACTAACAACAGCCAACCACAGGACCTTGCGCACCGGCTGCGGTCCAGATACGTCGCGGTCAAGGTCTTTGTCTCTGAAACCGACTCAATCTTAAGCTTTGCCTGTTTTCCGTTCTGGGATATTCAGGAATGCAGGTATACTCCTGTGGCGGGATGCCAAGCAGGAGGGCACTGATGCAATCCGAATCCGCTACCTCAAAAGGGAGAATCCCGGGTGCAGCTGTTGCCTTTGCAATCGTTGGAATGATCACTTGCGTTGGGGAAACCGAATCGAATGAATCCCTAGAACACGGCACTCCACATAGCCCTAAGCCTTCCTAAAACGTGAACGAGTCTCGGAACAGGTGTATGGCCAATAATCAAAATCCTTGATTGAAAGGTCGATGCTGAGTATGCATTTGGCTCAGCTTAGTCTCGGATTTGGATGTCGGCAAGTCGTGGTGCGGTTCTTTGTTAACCAAAGGGCAGAATGCCAACAGGTTATCGGTGACCAGGGTTTAAAACCAACTGCCATGCAATAATTTCGCTACGCACTTCGCTGCGCGCAGTGAAGGAGCAAGCAGCGACAGCCTCTTGATCGCGGGAAGTACCGAGGTATTCCAGGTCAATCCTGTCGTTTGCGTACCGCAGCTGAGTAAACCTATGAACCTGATGTAGTTGGTATAGTAAGAAGGATGTGCGATACCACGAGTCAACGGACCCTGCGAACAAACCTTCTCCAACATGTTCTAGTTCTGTTCCACCTTCGTCGGTTATGAAGGTATGTAGGAAAGAACCTTTCAAGGATCCACAGTCTGATGCTGTAGTAAAGATTGATGGCCCAACCGTGAAGTATCTCTGACGTCGTAAGATACCCCTCTGCCGCGGGCATGCACAATCGGAAGATATGGAAGTTGGGAAGTTCAGGAATGCTCTACCTGGTGGCTTGGCCCTGGCCTAGTCAGGGAGCTAGCACAGTGCAATGGCAGGTCACTTGCAAGACCTGCTCTCAGCGATTCCAAATTCTAAACCAAGCGCGGTGGAGTTACAATATGAAGGGCCATGGCTCAGGAAGAGGCTCTGGAGTGACCTAGCCAAAGACACGTATGAACAGCGATCAATTAGCCGAGGCTGCTAACCAGAAGAACACAAAAGACACAAGTGTTCTAACAAGGAAGTACAACAAGCAATGCAATCACGCTTGTTTTCCTTGAGCCAAATGTTCGGTTGTACTGTCTTTGACATGTCCTAACCTGACACCTATTTACGCCTCTAGTAACCATGCCGGGGGTGCGTGTTCTCTTAGCTGATAGTTATGTGTATGTGTATGCGTATATGTATGTGTGTAGTGGTACTTTACCAGCATTATAATCTTCCTCGTTCGCATCGCGCTGGACATCTTCACCAGTATCATTCAAACATTATCATCAACGGCAACATCTTCTTCCATGCTCCCAATTTCTAGTGCTGGTGCTGCTGACCATACTGAGTGCACTGTCGTGGTGGTGCGATTGTTGCCGCGGGTTTCACCTTTCATGCTCGGACGTGCATCGTCCGGCCTGGGTTCTTAGAAAGCTTGGGGCCTAAGATAGATACACGGCACGACATACAGTTTCGACTTCCAAATGCATGCACTTGGCTCGCTGCCTCCTTCCGGTCAGTTCTCAGGAGAAGGCACCCAGAGCCGGACCGAGAAATGCTGGAAAGCCTGTAGCCCTTTACACTCCAAAAACACACCTGCCAAGCTCTGAGAGCCACAAACTTGCGGGGGCCTCCGCTGAAACCGACTCATCCTCAGAGAGTTCCTGCACTTGGGTGGAACTTCGGCATAGTCTCATCACGTTTCAGGATGTTTTTTCATATCCCCATTTGATGGACACGGGCCCCTATGGCATAGAATTTAAGCTGTGTAGAGGGGTTAGAGAGCATGGAGGCACTGTTTCGTGCGGAGTCTCTCGAAAAACTGCCCTTGAGGAGGACTCTAGTCGCGCCTTTTCGAGGCAGGCCCGGGATGCCCTAAGGGTTTGTGTGAAAAAAATGATTGTGGGGGGTTGTGACACACAGCTTGGATTTAGGATCGGTAGCTGTCGGAAAGAACCCAGCAAGTCTGAACAGCAAACAGAACTCCAGAAGAAAACACCAAGAATACACTGAATATTATGCTGCATCTTCACAACAGCTGGGCTCAGGAAGTAGGATTTCGTCCCTATTGCATTCCGGAAGGAGAACGCTGCATGCACGGTCCCCAAGTCTGCACTTCAGGAGCGTTTTCAAGGAGCCTATATGCCCCTACCAAACCCTGATGTAACAAGCAAACCTCGTGCCCTCCGGAACGTTCTCGCTCCTCCTCTTCATCTCCCTCCTCCATGTCCTCCTGCAGCACTGTGATTTCATGAGAGTCTGGGGCTTTGGTGCACGGCTGATGTTTCCAAGTCTCGGAGCAAGGTCTTCGTTTGTACAAGGGCTTTGTTACCGAGCGCTGGGATCTTAGGTGTCTGCAAATACGACACTGGCATCTTCAAGAAGCTCTTTCCAAAACGGCAGGCCCGGACTCAACATTCCACAAAATCCAACATCTGAATTTGGATCGACTGCGGTTTCCGCCCTGACGATAGAAGGCCTAAATCCAGATCCTGAACAATCAATCTTAGGGATACGCGGAGCAGGTTCTCCGCTTCTTGTGGTTCCTATATTGCGGTCATGAATGCCACTACAAACACCCTGGTCGGGATCAGCTTTGCTAATGCAGTCCTCATCATCCATGTCGCTGTCAGTGTCGGACTCCGTCTGCTCGGACTCTTCCTCCTCTTCCTGCTATGCGATCTGATGCCACCCGTCTTCCGTAAGGCCCAATGTCATCCCGGCCCATCACATACAGTACGTGCAGTTAAACGCATGTAAAGAGAGCAGCAGGTCAGCTCACATCGGCTGTGTGAGCCTCTTCGCTGCTCTCCTCCTCTATGAAGCCTTCCTGGGTGCCGGGTGCGCGCTGCGACGTTGCTAGGGCGGGGCTGAAGGAACTAAGTTCAAGCTGCCACGGAAAAATCTCAGACATGCTGCTTGTGACTCAGACTGGGCGTAGGAAACACTGGCAAAGAAAGCTGCCACGGTAGCTGGCTCTACCCCACAACCTCAGCAAGGAACAGAATCCCACAAGCGAACTCTGAGTCTATCTAATCATACAAGAACCATTTGTGTAATGCATCTTCCTCCTGATGGGTCGCCGCCACTAGGGTCACTAGTCTCACTAGTCCTGCATCCAGTGTTTAATTCGAAGTCCTCATTTCATAAACAAAATCCAACAAATTTGGTTTCCTGTTTCTGAGCTAGTTGAATCAGTACAACCAGTACAGAGCACCGAGGAGCAAGTGTGCCTCAACCCCGCAACGACACCAGCGGCTCCATAGAAGCATCAAAACGCTAGAACGTGGGGATCCGGACGAAGTCTGCGCCACGTCCCTCAGCCTCCACGCCCTGGCGACGCTGTTTCGAGGACAGTTCTCAGATGGAGTCCCAGCTTTAGGACTCTAGGCATGCCTCACTCTGTGGGAACGTTGCAAAGCATCAGCATGGAGCTCTGAGTCTCTTCCCAGCGAACTTTCAAGGAGCTGCCTGGATGCGCTTCTCCTGGAGTTGGTCGATCATCTGACAGATGGCCAGCCTGCGTCAAGGGCTGTTTAATGTGGTTCTCTTGTCCAGCGTTTTGTAGACCTTGCCTCGTCTGCTGCAGAAGTGTGCCACCTCAGTGCACTCCAGACTAACACACCGGGCTTGAGACGGCATCGTGGTGTCAGCCAGAGAACGAACAACAGCCTGGCTCCACGCTACGGTTTGGAGATCGTGCTGTAGGGTGGGAAACCCACACCGAGAAGCACCTTCGAAGCCCTGAAAAGCCCAAAGCACCCCGAAGCCCACTGCAAGACTCCAAGGCTTCGGCTGCCGCCCTCGGACAGGACTGACTCGATCTGATGGCAAAATGTCATGTGACTTCTGCTTCGGTGCATGCAGGGATCTACAGAATCTAGGGTCCTGCGAGGGTTGTAGGCTGTGATCTGCTGTGAACAAAATCAACTCAACTGCATGCAACCGAAAGCAAACGATGCGACTCCACTCCCCAAGGGCAAAGACAAGGAGCACACAACTTAAAGTTCTGAAGCCCCAGGCCGGCAGCACGCTCAAACTTAAGAAGCCCAAAAACTGATCTTAAAGATTCCGACACTAAACCTGATCCAGGCTCTGATTTGTCCTTTCTGCATCTGACAAGCGCACCTCGGAGGTGTACGCCAGGTCGAGCGCAGCACTTCTCACCTTTACGAAACTGCTCTCCAACGTTCTGCATGAATACACAACCGTCACACTGGTTTCCGTTGAGCTGTGCTTGCTTCGTGTTGGGGAAACCCAGCAAAGGTAAACCGCAGCCCCGACGACAAGCCCTAGGCCCTAAGATGTGCATCCAACCTGCAGCGCATACTTCTCGTCAAGAAGTCGCGCATCTGAAGGCCCGAAGTTGGAGAGCATCAAGCCTGTGCGAGCCGCAACCAGGCTTTAGTTACCTCTGCTGCCTTGTCTTCACTGGAGCCTAACGCTTCATCAGGGAGCTGTTGGATGAGGCCATCTGGCTTGTGGCATCGGGCCTGAAAGCGTCCATCTCAGCAATCGTGACCTAGGCCACGAGGCAGATGTCAACAAAGGAAACGCAACCTGTCCTATGGCCTAGGGGCCTAGAGGGAGCTGCCAGAGCAGCGACGCCATATCCTTTCCTCACGACTCGTCGGGTGTCTCTCAGCCCGAATCGATTGTCTAGCTTCGAAAGGATGCTGCTTGGAAAAGACTTGCCAGAGCTACACATGGACTAGAACCAGTGCCAAGTGCCTAAGTCTGGATCGTGCAGAATGAACAATCGTGAACCGAGCACTCGAGCTCCGCTTGCCAGCGCAAACAATTCGTAAATCCTGACAGTCTTGCAATCAGTATCACGTACTGCGAGACACCCGATCTTGAACGCAAGCCTCCGGATGCCTTTTGGTTGCAAGCCGGGCGACATCATGTCCAAGAGTTTGGGCAGCCAGTCCTCTCGTTTGGTCGTTTGGCTTAGGCTGTCTAGGAGAACCTTCACGTCGTGGATCGGAGCTTGGGACCAGAATTTAATGCGACCCTGGTCGGATCGGGCTAAGCGAAGCATCGAAGGAAGGTGGTGTCCATGGGACATGGATGAGCGAGCATTCCTGCACAGCCGTGAAGCGAAGGAACCACACATTCACACCTGCCTAGCTTTAAGGGTGACGGCAATGGGGGCCTTTCCCCGGCAGAGTTTCAGCGACAAATGAAAGACAAGTTCTCTCTTAACTTCACAAACGCACAGGAGATGCATTTCTCGTCGACATAATCCCATGGCAAAAGCTCTACACTGGCACCGAGGGCCGCTTTTCCCGTCCTCGATCTGGGATCCCTCCTCAGCGAGGCTTCGTGCTTTGCTGCGACTTGAGCTCCGACTATCCGGCTAGCGAGACCCTAAGCCTGAAGCTCGGACTCGACTGAGAACTCCATCGAGAAACCCGTATGGGCGCAGCAACGACAACGACAAGGACAACAACCCAAACCCTGCCTGAATAAGGCAACCCGGATCTACCCTCATCTTTGGGAAATCCCACAAGGCGTCTCCTGAACAAGCACCTCCTCCGGGAGCGAGAGATACTCACCTCTTCGGGTTTTGAGTGCTTGTTAGAGTTGCGCGGTCGTAGCGTGTTTTGGAAGTGTAGAGTGGGATTTATTCTTGCTGCCGCCGTTGACATGGTGTCCGGCAGTGCCGAGTTCCGGGATGCTTTGTACCAGGAAAGGACCGTAGAAGCGATAATTCCTAAGAAAGAAAGCGAGGATGCAATAGTCACAGGAGCTGGGCGCTCCCAAGGCCCAACAAGCCTGGCTCAAAGAGAGCCCACTCAAGCCGGCACATCTCAAGCCGTAACCCGGAGCCTGCAGCTCCTACCACCAGAAGATCCTGGAGGGTTCTGGGATTCCCGACCAGAGTCTCCCACGATCGCTCGCACGGACTTGCCATCCCTGGGCTAAGTCGAGTTGGATCTGTTTGGGGGCTCGTGGGATCTTGCTTGCATGGCGTGGGGAGCCAAGAGGGCACCTTTGCCACAGCACGCAAGGCAAGGGGAAAGAAGGCTCCTGTTGCACGGCTCCACGTCGAGCGTTTGCCTACGTCCTCCTACGGAACAAAGCGTCGCAGCTTGCATCAGCTGGAAGCCGCTAGACCGACCTGAGGTGCAAGCGAGAAGGTGCTGGCGCTGACATCGAGAGTAAGCACACCTTCACAGGGTTCACTCTGGAGCCGGCACCTCCCAAGTTCCAGTGCACTGCCGCGGATCGACAGCGACGTGTCTCCCAAGGCCCAAGCTTTCATGTGGGATCATGTCATTTTCGAGAGTGGAGATGACAGCCAGATGCAAACTAAATGTACCACGATAATATCAGAAAGGCTTGGCATTGGTAGCCATATGTAGCCATAAAGACGTTAGTTGGTGCACTCGGGCCAACAACCGTGGCTGTCAGACACAACCTCACACACCGAATGACACACAGAGCTCAAAAAATTCCTTGGTCAGAATGGTAGGCTGCAGACCCCGACAAACCCCAAACTCTATCCTTTCGGACAGGCCTGGGAGGCAATCTCGGATGGCCGGCTCCGCAGGATTGTGACCTCGGCTACGGCTCAGAAAAGTCTTTCAGGGGCAATATTGACATCAGGAATCAAAAGCGGTCACATGGTTCGAATCGTGGGTCTGTGGCGTGGGTTCGGGACTCGGCTTTTCTGCTCTACCAGAATGCTGAGACGAGACTGTCCGACCAGCCAATCTGGCCCTAGCCAGCTCGTGAATATGTTTGTGGGCTGAACCCATCCAGTCTTCATCCGAAAACAGCGGAGCGCGACAAACAAGCTCGTAGTGCAAGGGCCGGAAGCAAAATCAGACAATTAAGCTGGGAACACTGCACTACAACACTGGTCAGTGGGAATGCTACTGCTAGCTTGCCAGCTCTTGTAAGTGTCACCTCTGTTCCGCAGGCTTGAGACTGCTTGCCAGATTCCCTGCACCGAAAGATGTCGCCATGTAAGAAACGCCAGGTAGTTCCGAGTGCCGGACCAAACCGGAGCACCTTCATCAGCGCTGCCTGAATCTAAAATCTTGCGGGTTGCGGGTCTGTCTTACCCGATCATCAATGGGTGGCACACACCTGACAGGGTGAAGATGAAGGAAATGAGAGGGGATGGTGATCATGATATTGATGACGGGAATGGCGACGATGATTGCAAAGACCCCGTAGAGTTGTGGCAGTGCCCGGATGGTGACGAAGGTTGACGAAGCTGAAGCCACTAATCAACAGTGTCACCATCAGCCGGTATTGATAACCATGATGCTGACGACACTCGGGGCAGACCAGACGACTTCGAGGATCGACTTCGAATAAAACGTCTACTCCTACTTCTAGTCCGATTCCTGGCCATTCCTACTCCTACTCCTCCCCTACTCCTACTCCGACTGCTACTCCTGCGCCTGCTCCTACTCCTGCTCCTACTCCCACTCCTACTCCTCCTACTTCAACTCCCAACCCCACTGCTACTACTACTGCTGCCACCATCACCAGCACCAACACCACAACCACCACCATTACAACTACGATACCACCACCCCACCTTACCTGCCCGCTTACCTGCCCTCCTGCCACCACTACTGCTCATGCTCCTGTGCCTGCTCCTGCCCCTGCTGCTGCTACAGCTGCTGCCCCCGCTTGTGCTGCTGCTGCTGCTGCTGCTGCTGCCGCTGATGCGTGATGCTGATGCTGATGCTGCTGCCAGTCTTACTGCTACTGCTACTGCTGCTTCTGCTGCTGCAGCTACTGCCCGCTGCTACTGCCTTCTCCTGCTACTGCTGCTACAACCGCTTGTACCTCCGCTACCTCTTCCACAACCATTACCAATACAACTACCAACACCAGTACCGCCACCACTATGACCACAACAACTACCAGAACTCCGAGTAGTTCGAAGTGTTCTAGACATGCCAGATGTTGGTTCTTTACGGCTTGGACCTTCCCAAAGGGGTTGCGAGCCGAGGTCACTGCATCGGAGAGCCGATAGAGATTTGGAACCTGCCGTATCAAATCGAAGGAGTGGTAGCACATGAAGCAACGGTAGCAACCAGAGTTTGAAAACGTGCCTATGTTGCATGAACGTCAAGCAGGAGGCATGCCCGACCAGGAGTGGCAACATCAATCATCATCGGCCACCTTGATCACTACCATCAACGCCGTCATCATTAGCACTGCAAGTAGCTCACCATCGTGGCCGTCGTCGTTCCCATCCTCACCCATGCGTTGTCATACTCATTAGCGGCGCTGTCTTTGCCTGCTCGCGCGAAGTCGTCAAGCCCAACACCAGGGATGAGCCCGTCGTTGTGGCGTGCATCCAGCACCACGCTGGGATCCTCTGCTTTTCTGTCTGCGGTTCCCCGCCGGCCTTTCACTTGGCTTTAGCTCGTGGTGATGAGCCTCGGCTTCTTGCGGCCATCGCGCGCGGCTTCCCGCTCTCCACCATGCTGATCCGCGTCGCTACGGGCCTGACTGGGACGATGGCCACTTAGTGCGTGTCACTGCTCGCGTACGCGCTCTTTCGCGCATCCACACTACTCGTGCTGACCGAAGGTTTTGCAGACATCGATGTTGATGTCCAATCCCACCCTGTGTTCACCAGGTGGAGCCGTGGCCACTCTGAGCCCGGCCAGTCCATGCTCCGGCATTTGGCGGAGTGGTGAAGTCGAGACTCCCACCCGCCCCTAGGGGAACCGTGGCAGCACCGCTCAAATTGCATGCCAATGTGGTGGCGTGGCTTCGGCTTACCGTTTCTTCACCACCTGCCCTCAGCAGCGGTACAGTGTGCCGCCTGACTGGTGGACTAGCCAACCTCGTGTGACCACCAAGAGCGGCTGGGTGACATTCCAATCTGGCCCCACTGCATTGTCGCGTGCACAGCGACAGATTGCCGCGTGTTCCCTCGGCCTCCTGATCGCTCGACTTGGCGGTGAGGTCTTTGAGTCAGAACCCCACCTGAGTGCGCCGCGCCGCCTCGTCCCTGTGTGGCTCTTTGGGTTGAGGTTTTTGGGGTTGGGTTTCTTCGCCAGTTGCACCGCCGAGTGCTCCGTGCTGCTGTTGTCGCGTCCAATGTTCACGTGTGAGTGACTGCATGATAATTCCTTCTTCGCCTTCGTGGAGCTACCCCGTCGACTACCTGCCGATGCTAGGGTGCTTCATTACAATCTCGTCGTCATACTCATTATCACCTTCATCATCGTCGTCGCCGCTATCACCATCAGCATTAGAATCCGCGAGAATCCCCATGATGGTAACCATAGCCAAAACCCGCTATCATCTTCATCGCCACCACGATCATCACCATCATCATCGTCAGGAACATCACTTTCATCATGCATTATCATCTTCGATGCCATGACATCGTCATCACCGTCATCATGAATCCACAAGGTTCTCATCGGGACCTTCAGAGCCAACATCGGCACCACCCCCGCCCCAACCCCGCAGTCGGGGCATGAGTAGCTTTGACGAAGGCGTGACTGACCATCGAAAGAAACTAAGGATGGCGTCTGCATGTGGCACCTGTGAAATCTGCACAACGAACTGGGTGAACCCAATCTTTAGACGCATGGGGATTGAGAGCCGTAAACAGCTTGATAAAGCCGCTGCAATCATCAGCTGCTGTCACTAGTTTTGTAAGTACTGTTATTGCAGCAACCAAGATGATCTCCATGCTGTTCTTGCCAACCGCCGGGAGGCCGAACACAGCCAGAAATCCGAAGAGCAATTCCTGAAGCACCGACGGCCAAATCCCGAATCCCACTTTCGCCAATCTCGCCTTCGCGCGTCTCAGGTCCAGCACATCATGAATAGAGCGTTGGATCCGTTCCATGGACACAGCCGCCTGCCGCAAATGAAAGACATCATCATCACCTCTCCTCATCATTCTCATCATCTCGACAACAGCTGCAGCAGCATCTTCGGAGCATCTTCGGAGCATCCAGGATCCTTTTGCCTCGGGCGTTCTAGCTGCGACCCAGTGATGCAGCGCTTCAGTTGTTGAAGATGCTGATCCGGGCTGCTGATGTCGACTCAAGGGGCTGTAAGAGGGATAGGGATGAAGGCTGATGAAGGTTCAGGGTTCCGGCTTCGGGAGGGCTCAACATATGGATCCTCTTCACAAAGCCCAAAGCTGGCGCTGAGGTAAAGGCTTCCAGGCGCCACCTAATTCGCTTGAGGTGCAGTCGGGTCCGAAGGCGAAGGTGTCACTTGAAGGGTCCAACAAGGCTGCGGCTGCGGCGGGAAGGTGCGACGGGGTGCCAGAAGCTGCCGGGAACAGGCGCAGCGGTAGTGGAAATGATAGTAACAAGATGCAAGAGCTGCAGAAGACGAGCACGCTTTGAACAGCTTAAGGAAATTATGAGAAATTGAATATGGAGGCCACAAGAAAGGGAGCAACATCAAACCTACAACTGCTACCTAAGTTTAAAGTTCTAGACTGTCCCCGGACATGCCAGCACACTAGAGCCTGAATCTAGTACTCCTGAACCCAGACTCCTGAGTCCACAAACTCGGGGAAACAGTGTTGGCAAGAGCATGGACTTTCAGTCATGCCCCCGCCTCAAAACGCTACCTCTTCTGACTCTCGTGTTGTGGATGCCAGTCCATGGACGCCTTCTGATCTGGGATTCTAGAAGCTCCGAAAACTACGTAAAATGCAAGACGAACCTTGACATTTAGGCGAGGCTCGAGCGAAGATAGGCTTCCTCTGCCGAGGCTCGGAACTACCCACCAGGAGAGCAACAGATTTCAGATTGGTGCCAGGGGGGCTGTCACCAAAGGTGCAGCTGGTCGCTTCTTATCTTGCAAGGTGCCTACACGAAGTAAAGAAAAGTCGACGCCCGGGGATGTCTGATCCTGCGTGATGTCACCATGAGATTCATTCAATCTTCGGGGCCACTTCTAGGGTCTGCAGCTTGAAAGGCTGAAGAAGGGTTGGCGGATTGGCATGCCACCTCACCTTGCAACCACTGGTCGGGGTCGGACTTGGGAGGTGTTCGACCAGCCGACAGTACTGAAATCAAGTCAGGAAAACAGACTGCGGAAGTGTGGGCGACGCACTGTGGTCAGTCCACACCATTGGCCGTGTTGCGAGGGACCTATGCATGCAGAGCTTCGGGAGATCGGAAAAGCCAGCTGACTCTGGGCCTTTAGGCGCCAGGTCACATGCTTCTGAACACTTTCCGGCTTATGACTTGTGTCTTTGAAAAATGCGTGGGTGGGTTGACTGGATGCCGATCTACGTGCCCCATACCGTGAAGCCGAGCCAAGCTGCCTGGATCGATTTAGAGCACGGTTCGGGGTTGATTCCTCAAGCTGAAGCATGCTCTGCCTTCAACGACCCCCTTGGTCCCTTCTAGGATGCTGACGCACTGAGAGCCGAAGCTGGAGCTCATCACACAGCGAGGCTTTGCACCCCCAACCCACAAGCCCGACGTCCTCCGAGAACGATTACCGCATCCGAAATCCTGCTACCCTGCTCCCTCAACCCGATGTAAGCATTGAGTCCCGAAAGCCCTAAACGGAGACAGCCTAGATTCCTAGATTTACAGACGGTCCTTCCTGGGTTCCCGAAGCCTTGCATGCGGCACTTATGTCATCCTGACACCGCCGAAGAGCATCTCTGGCTACCACGGGGTTCAGGATAGGCGTCATGGCCGGTTCCAGAGAGTAGCGATAAACAGCTGCGGGCGTAAACGACTTACGTCCCATGTATGATGATTATGGTTCCGATTCAAGATCACGGGGCCGGCAGGGCATTTAGAAATTTAGAGCGTGCTAGAGATGAACCCAACAGCACAGGGAAAGCGTGTGATCGTGTGAGAAAGGCAGCTTAACAGATGCAGGGGAAAACCACCTGTGAGAGATGAACCACTGGCAACAACTTCAGAACCATAGTTCACAGCGGTGTGTGGGTGCTGCCATGAAAGCAGTGTAAGGGCCTAGGGCCCGAGGGTCCTAACACGCGGGGTGCTTGACTGCGACCGACAAGTAAACAAACCGCCGTCCTTGTGCCAATACACCTAGCTGCTACAACGCTAGGACATGCTTGATACCGGGCCATGTAGCGAAGCCCACTTTAGCAGGACTTCCAGCAGCCGTGGCTTGGTGCGGCCGCCTCAGGCGCCTCGCACAGGAGGTGGAAAGCATCGCCTGTGCCTCCGAACGTTCCTAAGCCCACAATCGGCCTGCAAGGGAGAACTTCCCACGGCCAATATTCCACCGCCCGGGCGAACCGACGTGTGCGAGGAGCTGCAAAAGGATTCGGGTAAGATCATGCCTTGAGGTTTCTGGCTCTCTGGCTGTCATGGATACAGTCCCTCTGCTGGACATCCCTGCCATGCATTAGTAATACACACATACTGCGTGGACGACTTGAACCCGCTACTAAAGTTGTTCCCTCCTCTTCTTGTACTGTTGCTGCTTGCTGCTGCTTCTGCCATCCCCTCCTCCATGGTGCTATTGCTTTTGCTGCTACTCCTGGGCCTTCTCCTACACCTATTGGCAGTAAGACTACTTGTACTATGAATCTACTTCTACTCTTCCTCCTTTGCCTCCTCCTCCTTGTCCTCTGCCTACTGCTGCTCTTATTCTCCTTCGCCCACTCCTGCTCCTACTCCTACTGCTGCTGCTACTGCTACTACTCGCGCCTGCTGCTGAAGCTCGTGCTACTACGACCCAACACCAAGACTGTACTTTACTGCTGCCTGCCACTGCTAGCACGGCTGTCATTACTCGGTTGCAGGTTGCAAACTCCAAATCCTTGCAGTCTCCATTGCATCCAATGGCTGAATGCTCTACGGTGCCTTTGGCCGGACCTGGGCGCGGCTTTGGTGACGGAGGATCACGATTTAGGGCTTAGGGTCCAAGTTGGAGTGGTTTGGGGGCTGTGCTTTGCCTCTCTGGGTCTTCGCTTTAGGATTGGGTCTTGTAGCGTCCAGATGGGAGCGCGCTTTGGCCAAATATGCCGTCCGCTAGCACGATTGGAGCTTGCCGGGGCTGATCCTATACATGGGTGGAAGCTGGTGCTTTCTGGTGTGCACGTGATAATGGATCTGCTTCCGCAGCTTCACACCTTCTACAGACAGTGTCGGATGAACTGGATCAGCGTGACATTGACAGGTGCTTGTAGCTGGTATACGGGGAGTCAGACTGAAATGCTGGGATCCCAAACCGTACACCGAACACTTCACCGACCCGATACCGCAAGCTCCCCAAACTCCCAAACTCCAAGCGGGCCCAGTGGCAAGTGCGACTGTACAAACTTCCGGGATCCATCGCATCGGATATCCACAGGTGAGCCTGCTCGGCACAAAGGATCGAGGAGGCCCAGAGCTCCACATCTTCTACTGAAGAGGGCTCCGTCCCGCTGAGCTTTTGAACCCCTCAGTTCTCAAGGCTTTGCGTCAAGCCAGATAATCACTATCTTCTTCAGCCAAACCCAGCCTGCACAGCAAAACGAGACATCAACTAGCAACTCGAAAGCGCTTCGGCTACGGACCTACCTGCAGAACAGAGAAGAAGTACGGAAGTCCGGAAGGCTGTCCCGAAAGCCCGTGTCAAATCGAACTCACGAGGAGATTCTGCATACTCAGTCTAAGGCCATTCGGCAAGAACGAGTGTCGTCCGTGCGCAGCATTCGCTCTCGATAGATATGCTCACTCTGTTGTGCTCCCGTTTACCATTAGGATCCACGGCGCCTGTCAGTCGGGAGTAGAAGTCCTGATCCGTGGCCTTCTATTCTAAGCAGCGCCTAGCTGCTGCGACTCTGTAGTACGTGGTACAAACCACTCTTGAGTTTCTTGTCTCTACATGGACTCTTGCTCCTATCGATGTACTACCTATCGCGACGATCTTCCTCTCTTGCTGGCTTATAAATTTCGCGAAGTCCTCGTTCCGTTGTTGTAGTCGTCTTCATAATCGGCTTCAGCGAAAGAACATTCGCTGACTGGGAGCTGGATGTCCAACTATATAATCCTTAACCCCAAACCCTGAACAAAATTCTATAAAGAACCCCTAGCAGCTTTTGACCTATGGCACTTAGGTAGATACAGGTATTGGGAATAAGACAGTTTCCTAAGACTGTAATTTATCTTTTTGGGGTGGGTGGTGCCAATAGCCGAAAAACGGCGAGGACCCATCTAGCTTACTCCAGGTCAACCCATACGCCTGTGCACGCTGCAGTAAGGAGGAGCAAAACTATTACTTGATTGTCCGGTGGTGTGCGTATCGAACTGTTCACGACTTCTTACCCGTATCTTGACCAGCCAATCCTGCTTGAAACCCAGTGTGGCCTTCGAACGCACTGGTTGATCCTGACATGGAGGCTTGGCGCTACGCTTCTGAAGGCCTGCAGTTGGCTTCACAGCTTTTGGTGTGAGTCCTCTTGTTACACAGGTCACGGCGCACATCTTCTGAAAAACGACTTCACGCATCGAAGGGCACTGCAAAGTGTATCGAGCATGCAGCCAGCGTACACTCGAATCTCAACTTTGGATAAGTGTGATTCTAGATTCTAGAATTATTCTAGATAGGTGTTACAGCGGAAGCCAAAAGCTGAGGCCATACATACACACCCACATAACCGTCTCAGGTACGAAGCCCACGCCACCGCGACCATCACAACTCATGCAGCCCAGGGGCTTGCTGCCTTTGGCATGCAACTTCACTTTTTCTCGCCTGAGCCATCTAACAAGTTGAAGTTGCCATTCCTGGTGGCTGAGGGGCTAAGGTATATGCGTATGTGTATAAATATATATGTATATATATATACACACACATATATATATATATGTAATGGGGTTTGGGGATCTGGAGTTGCGGATCTCCACTGGGCTCGGACACCAGGGCTCGTCTGGCGTGAGCTTATATTCTCATGCATCACACGAGCTGTTGACCGCTGACTTGGTATGTTTCATGCTCTGGCGATTGCTGACGTCCTCTCTATACTCCGCGAACTGTTTGCACGCCTTGACTCCAACATCCCAAGCCTGAAATAGGACATGCCAGTCCGATCTGCCTACGATGATTGCCGCTCTGCCACTTCTAGTTGGCATGTTGTGAACAAATCTCTCGAGACAGGCGTTTCTGAAGATTAAGGTTTCGTTTTCGGGACGTTTCTGAGTAGGAGTCTCGTAGGGAAATCGATGTCTCGGTTTTGGGGCCCCGGCGCAGCGACGAAAGGTCCACATAGACTGCTGCGGGGCAGGTGGCTCGGTTCGACTGCGACCTGGCGCGGGTCCATGCGTCGGTTTCTGCAGCTCTGGGGCGTCAGGGACCCAGTAGCACACCGTTGAAGCCAAGGGAAGCTCACATAGAGACTGTCAATAAGGTCTATGTATGTATGCATGTATACATACCGTACCCCAGCATACCATGGCGACCATACCCAAGCATACCGTGCCACACCATGCCATGCCATGCCATGCCATAACATACCACACCCACACCACACCATTCTGTGCCAATACCCAAACCGATACCGCTACCAATACCAACATCAATAGCAAGACCAAAACACCTACACATACCGATACCCATACTTATAACCATACCCAAACCCATACCCATACCTGCACCCATATCGTACCATATCACCTACACTACGAACACGGTGCATATCATACATGCGTGCGTAAATACATACATATGTACATGCATACCTGCATACATGCATACATGCGTGCCTACATACATGCATACATGTTGGCATACATGCATAATTACACGCACATACATGCATACAGGCAGACATACATACATACATGCGTGCATGCATGCATACATACATACATGCCCGCCGGCATGCATAGATACATGCGTAAGGAAGCATGCGTCTGTGTACGGGTGGATGAGCGTGTGTAAGTATGTATATATATATATATGCCATGTGTATGTGTATATATATATATACACATGTATATGTATATATAGACCTTTTAATGTATGTGTGTATATGTGTATAGATGAAGGAAGTATGCGCGGACCATTCAGACATATACATGTGCATGTGCATATGCATGCACAGTATGTTAAGTTATGCAGTTTGGGTCTGTAGTGGAAGAAGGAAGACGGCCTGGAGTCTGAGCCCTGCTTCTGGCGCCCCAGAGTGGGTGGCTTCTGCGGGGGCCTCAGAAGAAGTAAGTTTTGGGGGGAGTGTGCCTTGAAGTTCGGGTCTTCGGCAAACCTCGCAAAAACCTGTAAATTCGAGCTTGAGGGCTGTGGAGCTGTGGAACCAACCCCGATCTCAAGTAGTACTGACGTCGAAGAAATCGGTACGGCAGCTGTAGTGAGGCGAGGCGCGGAGCAAGAGGAAGACAAAATCTAACGAACAACAATCGATCCAGCCATTCTGTAGCCGGGGGCGAAGGTTTTCGGTTTAAGGACTTTCAGGTGCGGGTTTCGGGTGTCGGGAAGCGCTTTCTTCGGGCTTGGAGTTAACATAAGGAATCACATCATGATGGTGCTTCTTGCCCAGAACTCCCAATTTGGCAAGCTAAAAAACGCACTGCAAACTTCAGCCAGGTAGGCACAAGAACAGAGGTTTCCTGTTGACGAGCAATCAAAAACATGGCGAATAAGCAAAATGCAATCGTCGAACTGGCAGGCTGAAAGCATCGGGAAGTCAGAGCAATTAACGGTTGATTGCAGTCGCAATACATGCAGGCACATCATGCAGCAACGTGGCACCCAATTCTGTGACTTTGAGGCGCATGTCGGCGCATGTATGACAATCACGCGGTATGATGAAGATGAGTTGAAGCCAAGTCGGTGCTGGGGCCCAGACACAGTCTCAGACTGAAGCCTGACACCATAGCAGCCAACCCCAGCCAGGCTCTAAACTGCAGCCTCCAATTTGATGTTGTAGACCTGAAGCTACAGGTGTAGGCCTTGAGCCCTTGAGGCCTTGGGTTTCAGGTTAGCTGGGCTCCGAGCGGCTGCTTCTGGATCAAAGAGGGGGCTCCCTGCAGCAGCGTGGGCCTTCGCTTGCAGGCTTAAACTTCCTGGAGTCTGGCTTACGGACGAAATTAGAAAGTGCTGGGCCACCGGCCACCGCATGCATTTTGTCTACGCACACATGTACAAAGAACACGTACGACTGTATTCATATATGTAACACGTGTGCGTATACATACATACGTACATACATCCATGCATCCATGCCTGCATGCAGGCATGCATACATACACACCTACAGCACCTCTCGGTATACAACTATAATATGATATCTAGATACTAGATACACACCTACAGCACCGTACAGGGGCAAGAACACGAGCGGCTCGGAATGTGTCTCTACAAACTCGAAGCTACTCTTGTCTACCGTGTCTGCACAAAACAAGAGCAGCTGCAATGACCTCCCTTGAAGACTGTTCCAGAGTGTTGTCCGACCTTGCTTTTCACAGCCCCCGAGGCGCTGGCCCAGCGTTGGGAATGCTCAGGGCCGGTGGATTTGAACCGCCAGTCACCTCACTCTGGATAATGCTAGGCTATGCCCAAGACTGCCCGCAAAGCATCTGGCACGCAACCCTAACAAAACCCTCAGTCGCGACAAGACGGGACTGGAAGGAAGCACCAAGAATATCGGGCTTTCAACAGCCGCAGAGCTGCACAGTCACTGGGTATCTGGGTCCACGCATAGGTAATGCCACAAAGCCTAGGCCATTGGGTCAAACCCCACAGTCGAAAATGGAAATTCGAGAAATTAGGCTGTGTATTCGGGACGGCTGTATTACGCTTTTGGAAGTCCCGGCAGCTGTCGGCCAAGGCATTGTGCTCGACGGTGAGGATGCTGGCGGGTATGTCACAAAAGGCATCGAATGCCTGCGAAGCTGCCAAGCTTCGGAACAAGCGAGGTCGCCTACGACCACGTGGCCAGGGGCCCCAAGCTGAACAAGCGGCATCTATCATTTCCCGAAACATCTCTAAGGGAGTCATGCTTTCAGCAGTGGTCGGGTGGAAGGCTGAAGACTTCGACGCATGCAAGCTCACTTCCTTGCCGACCCGTACGCTCCTTCACTCTTTCAATGAAACCCTCGATCCTCAATCATAAACCCAAACCCCTGGGAAGGAAAACTCGCCAAGCCCGATATAACGGCTCCATGGCTCTAATCCGAAAGCAAGTCTAGACTCACAAAAAAATGTGAAACCCTGAGAAACACATGCTACACATGGAACTGCCAGCGTGCAAACAAAGCGTCATTCCCATGGGCTGCTGCGGATGTGCTTGTGGCACAGGCGCGTTGGTCGGCCTCTGACGAGGGCATCTGCTTAACAGCGTGGTCCATGTGGTTAAGGATACGGGCCTTCCGTAGAGGCACCTCAAGGTCTCTCTAGACTTGTGGGATGTGTAACAGGATGCAAAGACCTGGTGGACACAACTGCTTCTGCTGTGCTGGCATTGGTCGTCGATGGCTGACTCTCACTGAACATCAGCTGCACCGAGTCTCAGGACGTGGCTTCTGCTGTGGTGGATGCGAAGGCGCCTGCTCCTCAAGTGGCTCTCTCGGTCTCCATAAATCAGCCACTATCCCTCTCTCATCCATCACCCTGCCGGCAGCAGGGCCACTTTGTTGAATGCTTTTCAGGATGCCTTTCGCAGGCTCCTTCAGTCAAAGCCCTTGCAAAGGCTGAACGTCCGGAGCAAAACGCTCTAACACCGCCATGGAATTCGAAACCCTGACTGCATGCATGTCTATACTGAGCGACACAAGTGCTGACCTCAAGCTGCCGGAACGGCACCAACCGACGGGACCAGAATCAGAACAAGCCCGGAAACACTGGCCTGAAATCAGGGAGAGAGTCAGCCGTAGCCTCCAAAATCTTCCGACACCTGGTTATCGAGTTATCGACCCCGTAGACTCCTGACGCCTGCCACCCCCCTTCGCCCTTCCCAAGTGACCATAGGGGCTGCTGGCGCCGGCCGCTCAGCTGTCTGCGTCGAAGGGTCATGCGCTTGTCCTGACTTCATCTTGCTGCTCCGGGCAGGTGGCACATGAAGCACAGGATGGGCATTGCAGCATTACCGAGATCCAGCGATGCTGTGTGCGCGGAGTCGACCCAGGGGAGGTAATGCCGTTGCTACTGCCGGCTTCGGTAAGACCCACGAAACGGCCGGAGCATACAGAAGCTCCCACTAGACTCAGACCCCACATCTAAGACTCTGCTACGAGAACAGACATGCTAAAGATTAACTTTGGTGGTGCCCGCCCTCAAACTCCGGTCATTCGGTGCAGAGTACACCGAAACTCAAAAGCCGAGGAAGTGTACAGCTGTTCTGGGAAAAGACCTGATGTTGACATCTCAGCATCCTGAGACCAATCCCCAACATAAAGGTAAGCGGCAGTAACAGTAAACAACCGACTGTTACTGAGTAACCGCAACGGCGACCGCGACAACGATCAAAATACTGTAATGCTAATTGTATAAGAAGGTTGACAAACAGGGAACAGTCGCAAGCATGCTCGACCAAAAAGACGGCAATCCGGGACTAGATAGCGGTAGCAAGAAGTAATCACAAGTACAATCGTCATCAGAATTGTAAACTAAGGCTACACAGACCACGCTTCATGAGAATGAGATGGTAGCACACAGATTCCAGACGCCTTGAACCCCAAAGGCTGTCGTCCTCCGGACTGACCGAAGAAATTCATGGTTCCCTCGAAGTAGGCAGTGCTCGGAGAGACGAGGCCCTTGCAAGAGCCAGGTTCGAGAAGTGCTCTGGGCTGCTACTTGTAGGCTAAATGCTTAGCGGCCTCTGGACTTTTCATTTCGGTTTGGTGTCACTCTGGTCTTTGGGACCGAGGTCTAGTCTAGGCCACCCACCACCAACATTGTAGGCACTCTCACCGTTCGGTCGCTCAACGCCCAGACGTCGTCAACCTTTGTTGAAATCTGAAGCGCACGGTAACCTGCTAAGATTGTCCGTCGCCCGCAGATTCGTTTGGGACAGGCCTATGCCTATGACGGTGAAGCTACTCGCTCAACACGATTTCAAGCACAAGTTCGTCCGCAAACGTCTACTGAATGTTTGCACGAAATCCCTAAATGCACACATGACTCCCCGACTTAGGCCCCGCACAGTGTTGGAGTTGAAGTAGGCCTGCCAGGGCGAGGTATTTGCGGCAGACTTGTAGCAACTCTCGAATCCAAGTGTGGCAACGGGAATTAAGGCATTGCCACAGATACTTGCAATTAAACAGCGCACGGCGATTTTGTACTTCATTGCTCGCTGAAGGTGTAATGGTCGAAGTAGCACTAGCGCTACCGCGACAACATCTGACAGCAGCAGCAGAACCGACAGAAAGCCGTCCAGGAACAGACGCAGCGAGTAGCAGCAGTAGCAGTCGCTGTAGTTGGCATGGCAGCAGTAGTAGCAGCAGTAGCAAAATAATCAGGAATAGCAGTAGCAGCAGCAGTAGCACTAGTAGCTGCAGAAACATTTCTAGCACTGGTACCAGCATCAGTAGTGAAAGCAGTAGCAGTAGCAGTGGCTGCAGCAGCAGCAGTAGCAGCAGGAGGAGTAGCAGCAGCAGCACTAGGAGAAGCTGTAGCAGCAGCAGGAGCAGCAGATGCTGGTGGTAGTGGTCGAAGTAGTGGTAATGGTAGTGGCAGTGGCAGTGGCAGGGCTGGCGGTGGTGTAGGCATGGGGTAGTGGTAGCTCGTTGTAGTACTGCCGGTGGGGGCAGTAGTTGTCGTCGCAGCAAGCGACAATGACATCAGCACCACCACTGCCACCGTCATCTTCGGAACGATTGCGCAATGACAGCAATGCAGGCTCCTCCGAAGGCTGACCCCCCCCCCTTTGCAAAGCCTTTTCACAGTCAGGAACAAGCTCATGAAGCCACACCAATCATGTTTCGGTATTCATCGCATGATGGATAACGAACTACGTTATCATCATCTGTCCATCGTAGTATCTGTGCTGCCGGTACGAAACCGGAACAAGAATGCACTTCCGTTCCCTCCACAAGCCTCTGAAGGAGATTGTCCACCGATGCTGCGCGGTGTGTTCGAGTCGCACCTCTCTCTCTTTCGGAACATTGTTTTTGCACAGTACCTACGATGTTGCATAGTTTGTTGTCGCACTCGGGCCTGCGCAAGCTGCCAGTTTCGGGTGGGCATGCATTTCTCTTTTCCAATCGAACTTTCTCTGGGTGTAAGCTATTCTTCTCGTACAAATGCTAGTGCTCTACCTCCGCTTCGGCTACATCGCCTGCCTGGTCATGAAAATCCAGGCATCACTCACTGCTAGGGGCCAATCTGCAAAATCGATTGTAACAGGAAAGGACTGCATTGAGCACACGGTGTTGTCAGACATGACACACAAGCACGAAACTGATGTGGCAAACAAGCAGGCTGACTTCCAAAGCTAAGTGGATGCAGGGACTCGATAACCTCGTGTACTGTGTAGAGCCTCAAGTCTTCATGCACTGTATGCTACATCTACGCAGGATCTCTCCAGATTCCACAGCAGCCATTTGCAAAAAGACTCCACTTCAATCAACTCTTTGATTATGTACATGAACAATACATTGACTGAATATAGTTAGTAAGCATGAGCAGTAACACATGCGTCAAAGACGCGAGCACGGACTTAATCTTGTGAGTCTCCTCCTGGTGCAAACATGATGCTTGTGACGCCGAAGAATGGCGCGGCTGATGATGCGGAGAATGATGGTGGTGATGCCGGTGATGGTGGTGACGATGCTGATGATGAAACGATGATAATGATGACGATGATGATGATGGTGATGATGATGATGACGACGATGACCATGACGATGATTATGATGAGGATGAGGATGAGCATGAGGATGAGGATGATCATGATGATGATGATGATCATGAGGAGGAGGAGGAGGAGGAGGAGGGGGAGGATCGGGATGACGATGATGAGGAGGAGGAGGATGAGGATGACAAGGAGGATGATGAGGATGATGAGGATCAGGATGACGAGTGATGGCCGTGATGGTGATGGCGGTGATGGTGGCGGTGATGAAGGTGATGAAGGTGATGAAGGTGATGGTGATGGTGATGGTGTTGGCGATGGTGATGTGCGGCGACAGTGGTGGTGAAGGTGACGGTGATGCCGATGTTTACTCTTTTTTGCCTTCTGCTTACTCGTTGTTGTGCTGCTGCTTTTGAGATTCCTAGTTACTCCCATCTCGTTCCCCTGCCTTGGACTCCTGGGTCCGCTGCTGCGCACAGGGAGGGGAAGCTTCATGTGATCTGAGCACGGAGCTTTGGGCTTGAGGTTCGGGCTTTGCCGGCTTTGGGGTGATCGTAGGATTCAACATGAGGGGCCAGTGAGGAGACCCCAAGTCCGTGCTCTTCGACGGTGCTAAGGTCGGCTTTGAGACCAAGCGGCTGGAGGTCATTGCGGCGGACTTAGCTTTCCTGCCACAGAGGACGAACGAGACGCCGAGCTTAACCGTTGGTATGCCCTGACCCATTCATTCACAAGAGCTCCCTGCCAGTCGAAGGAGAAGAAGGGACAAGGGCCGGGCATGCTGCCTATCGTTTCATGCTGCAGGGATTCTGGGCTTTCGCGGGCTTGTGGCTGCAAGGAATCTCGCTCTCTGACCTGGTGGCTTTGGGGTGTGAGGCCACCCTGGCAGAAGGAGCAGCTACCGCAACAGCTTGATTTGTACTCCAGAACTCAGAAGTCTAGTAACCCATGACTGCAAAAGCAAGCAGCTCTTGTGCCTCACTCCACTGCCAGCGGCGGAAGGCACACGAGTTTTTGATGAGCTCACAGCCGCGAACAGACAGGCAAGGTAAAGGCATCATCCACCCGTATGCAGACAGCGGCATTCTCGAAACTGCTGACGGGTGCACAGTTTTGGTGTTACCGAAAACAAGCGGGGGGGGGCACTTGCTCAGAACACACCCCGGAAAGCTATGCTAGGCACACTCTCGGAGACCTCAACACTCAAACAGCGAACTTGAGGCCTGCAAAGTCTTTTCGCCAGGGAGTATTGTCACTCTCAATAATGCCGTTATCGTCGAAAATCGTGATACTGCTGCGGCTTGCTCTGCTTTATTGGCAGCTTCTTCTTCTTCTGATTGGTCATTGTCGGTGGGCTTGGTATTCCCTGACAGACTGTGCCTTCAGTGGCCTTCCTCCATTCCCGGCTACACAGCCTTCTGCTTCCTGGCCCGCTTCCACTGCCGAAGTTTAAAAGCCCCGCCATGCAGATTGCCACCTGAAGCCGTGCTCGGAGCCCTGTGAACCCATTGTCCTGCTGTTGCTAAAGACCCCGCGATACAAAGGCGGACTCAAACTCCGACGGTGCAAAGGCCTCCCGACAGTTGACCGTGATCTTTTGATCCAAAAGCTCGAGGTAGCTGTGCGCGGACCTCCGAAAGCACAGAAGCCACGTTCTGCTGGCCAAGCGCAACCTCCATGCTCCATGTCTTTAGAACTACGATGGCCCGTGGGCCCGTATGATGAGTCTTTCTCACTCGCATGGATCATGGTGGTTATCAGGGTCTCGTTCAGTGGCTTCTTGTCAGCCCCTCCTGAAATCCGGATGCATTCTTTTGCACTGAGAGCTGTTGACAAAGACAGACATGCTGATTGAGAACAGAGCACAAAGCCGAACCCTTCGCAAGAGTGGTAGGACCAGCAAGAAGAATCAGCGTGGGAAGAGTCAAATCGACCCGAGCGCACAAGCCGATTTGCACTGTGCCCTCAGTGCCCTCAGACGCAACCCTTATCCAGTATCCGAAACTTCCTGCATGCTTTGGAGACCGCCTCAGGTGGTTCAGTGTCCCTTGCCATTGCTTCTCCACGTCGAAGAAGCCTGGGAAGCGTATCGCGACCATATTGCGAAAATCTGAGAACGGACGCTAGCATACAGCAGCTGGTGTTGCTGTCTCGCAAAAGGCGATGAAATTGCCAGGAGTGACACCAACAACATGCTGCTCCCCCCACTCTGCTTGTTTATGCTGCTGCTGCTGCCGCGGGTTGTTTTTTTTAATGTTGGACCTCGTTTTTATGCTGGGGTTTCCCTTGTTATGCTTAATCTGGCTTCTCTTGATGCTGTGACTCCTTCAAATAATGACCTAGCCTTTGGTAATGCCCCATGGGCCGGGGGGTGGGTGCCGTTATTATTATAGGGAAGTGCACTTCTTCTGCTCATTATGTCATTCCCCTTCGCGACAGCTCCACTTCCCGCGCCCCAGTGCGAAAAAACTAGACCTCGTCCATTCCAATGCAAGGGCCGAACACGAACAACGGCACAAAGACAGAGAGGGAGAAAAAGACAGAGAGAGAGAGAGGGAGAGCAAGAGAAAACCAACGACTCCGGGACCCTAAAGGGCAACCGGTCAGCTTGCTCCAGTACTTTGATAAACCTCCAGATCTTGGACAAAGGGCGCTTCCACTCCTTGTTCCGCTCGGTATCCCGCTGCATCAGGTCCTGAGGCTTGGGGTGTTCAATCCTCCCGAACACCCCAAGAAGCTACAACCACCCAAGTCGTGAAAGCCATACAGTCTGGCAGCAAAGATCCTGGAGCCAAATATTGGTGGGTACTGGATGTTTTTGACTTCGCCTCACGGGTTTGACGGCTGGGCCCAAGACCCAACACCTGCATTGCGTAACATCCTAGACTGCACGGATACCGCGACCACTCTCCTGGAATTGACACCAGCCCTGCATCGGACAAGTCCGGGTTCAGAGCCCCATCCGCTGCGGGGAAGTGGCCTTGACCAAGCCTTCGTTCATCATGTGCTCTCGGGCGGCGAGGTAACCTTGAAGCTCAGGACATCTCAGGCCCTCTGACCTGCCCTTGTGCTCCGTATCTACTCGACAGGCAACAAAGCCACGCCCCGAAACCTGTTTGCAGTGAGCCGAAATGTCCGACCACAATGCCAAACCAACCATTAAAGCCCAAGCAGAACTATCATTGATGCTCACAGAATGATCATTGATGCTTCTACTGCAAGCAGAAACTACTGATGCTCGACTACTGGTGAATGCCATCAGTGCTGATGTCGTCGTGCACATCACTAGTCCTGACTATCGAGTCTCCTTTCTTGACCTCGAGGACTCCGGGCTGCCCCACCAAACTGGGACTCCTCAAGCAAGTCGACAAGCTCCCCGATGGCCTGCGAGTCTTTGAGGCTTCCGAGGCAAACCTGTAACCTTATGTAGCATAGGCATAGGCTGTGATAGCCGACGAGCGTGATAAAAAGTGGGCTCCATTTATCAACCATAGACCCAAAACAAAAGGCTGTTCCGCTCTTCTCAACCAAAGCACTGAGTCTTACTGTAAAAACCTCCAAGACACGAAAACGGAACTCTTCACCCACCACAGGCTGCCTTGAGCTTGGCATCGTGCGCAACCAGAGCCTCTGCTGTCAAGTTGTGTTCACATGTCCACAGGTCGTCTGCAAGCCTTAGAGAACTCGGTCAGCCCAGAACACCCAGTGCATCCAAAACCCCCTAAGACCTCTAAGACAGAAGGACAGCGAACCCTGTCCATGAGCCTGGGCGTGGACGGCCGCGTTCGGTCGGTGTCCAAGAGATCGAACCTCTGCTTCAGGGGTTAGGGTCTTCTTTGGGTGTTTAGCGGTGCTGGGCATACGTCCTGGTCGCCCGGCCTGTTCAAAGTCCAATTTCGGACAGCGTTGGCACTGGTGTTGCTTCTACGGCGATTTTTTCTTCTCGAAAGAACATCGCTCCTACAGAAGCAAATGAGGCTGGCTCCTAGTCGTGGTCGCCTTTTCTTTGCAAAAGCGATTGTTGATTCCGTTTCCAGATGTAAGAATGGCATATCCCTGTAAGAGCTCGGTCCCCAACAGGGAGGGTTAACTCGGGAAGGGCGGAAGACCGGTGATGCGAGGATTCTCGGCCCGACATTCTCATCGGTTTAGATGCGCTTGACGTGGCGTCGTGTTCATTTGACGGATCCGTTTCTGTCTCTCCAAACGTGCAGTAGAGGTGAGCTCATGCCGGAAGCTGCAGAAGTGTAGAATTATACAGTGGAAGCGATCTCGCAGCTGTGTTGCAGACTCATACCGGTCATACCAACTGTTCTCCCGTATTCTCTGCATGCTCTGATCATCCAAACCCTTTTGAAGTTGTTGACCGAAGATGTCACCGAGGAGAAGCCTGACCTATGGAAATCTCGAGCTTCGCGTGCCTTGGCCGCCTGCTCCGCAATCAGCTCCCAGACCTGAAGACTGGTAAAACACTTCCACTTTCCCGGCTGCCGCGACTGCTACTTTTCAACTTCCACTCAACCGCTGGAAGGCGTCTACGGACGGAAGTCGCAGCGCAAGTACAACCGTGGCGCTTTCCTTCCTGGGCCCATGGTCCTACTGTACTGCTCTTTTTGCGTGCCGGGCCCGGTTGACAGGCGACTTGCCAAGACTTTGAGGGATTATTCTCAGAAATATGCAGCAAAAGTGTCGAAGGAGGCTGGCCCTTTGAAAAGCAAGCTGCTGAAAGCACACTACACTAAGATCTGGCACCTGCTCGTGGTGGAATTCGGCCATGACGGTCGGCATTTCGTCCTGGTTTGTCTTCAAGAGCTCTCAAGCCACACACACACACACACACATTCGCAGCACAAAAAGCTTGTGAGGCTAGGTCGACTTACGCCACGGGAAGGATCCACGCGCTGTACATCCCTGAACATCACACTGACCTAACTAGCAAGCAGAAGTGCATGCCTTCCCTGCGCATGGTCGGGACTAAAGGCCGAAAGCACAATGTCAAACATAGCAAACGAAACCATGTGCTGATGGACGCCCAAGACGACTGTGCAACTCCCCCTCGGGCCTGTCACATATTCTGAAGCCCTGTACATAAATGTTACATGCCCAACAATCCACAAAGCCGAGTCCCAGAGTCTTCAAGGTTTAGGCCCACGCAAAACAACCACCCCCAACATTCATGCATGTCGCATGCTTAGCAACAAAGTTCGTATGATTCACGCCGAATTTGCTCATGAAGCGAAGGCCCTCACAGCCCTCGGCTTCCCTCCACAGAAACGGACAACAGAAGACCTCAACGGCTTCGCCATCCTCCATGCGGCCTTCAGTCGAAGCTTCGGGGCATACGCCGTGGTTGAGGGTTGGCATCTTCGCACGTTTGCTGATTGAGAAGATCGCAACTGCTCCAAGGTCAGGTGGCCCTGCATCTGCTGAGACACAGATTCTGTGATGTTCGAGCAAATCGTTTGGGACCGCGAAAGGCTTCAACCTTCAAAGAGCCGGGCGCTGTTTGAATCGGGCTTTCGGCTTGAAGGACTGCTTGAGGCTCTAAAACCGCTGAGTCTCCAAAACCCAACCAAAGCCGGCTTGGAGCTCAGAGCTGTATGAGGAGCTTGGAGCAAATTCACTAGGCCTGACCTTTAGAATACAGTATCAAAGCTGTCAATCTGCATGGTGTAGATCCCGGGCTGCAGGCCCTAAACCAGAACCAAATAAGAAAGGAACATGCCACCAAAACAGCAGTGGGGGTCTCCTAGCACCGACACCTTCAGTATCATCAACTTCCGGGGAGCAAGAACTGGAGACCGGATCGAAAAAAATGAACGGCCTGCCAAGCCCTGCAAAAGCATTTATATCAGCTACCCTAGCTCATTTCGTGTGCGAATCTGCAATAACACCTTGAAGAAGCTTCACCAAGGTACACTGGAAATGGGGCCAAAACTGGAGAGTCTAAAGCCTGCTTTGCCTTTCTAGTTGTATCGCATGCTTGGGGCTTAGAGCTACCATATACAAAACTGACAATGATTCCAAACCACATGGAGCCCGAGAAACCACCTTTTCAGCATACCCTCACACTACCACTCAGGTCACAGCTGACCGGCTTGATCTGGAACTTCAGCTTGGTCCACTGATCCTGCATCCTTCCAGGGTTCTGTGGGCTTTCTGTGTGAAGCTTTGGAGGGCTGGTTGATGTTGCTGCTGCTGCTGCCGCAGCTTCGGCACGCGGAGCCCCTTCCCGCATCATCAGAATGCACTCTAGAGCACCAAGCCTCTTCAACTCGTCCTCGATCACCATCTCTTTCGATGCCGTGTCAGAGATTGCCTGCAGATTGGAACAGTCAACAAGCACTCTTATGACTATGAAAGGTTGGGGCAAGGTGACCGTGCTTCAAGGGGCTAAGCTTTCGGTCAGATTGAACACGTTCTAGACCACACGCATTCTCCGCTTTCTGTAGTTGAGACCTTGCTCCGGAGACTGTCGCTGCGCGCAGACCTCACTCGCCATTCAGGATCATAAGGCCAATGCCACTCGTCGTGACGGTGGCGGCCAAGGTTAAATCGTCATGATCTCCGAACAAAGAAGCCACTCCCTGGTCAAGTACACATGCGCGCTGGGCCTGGATCTTTGAGAGATGTGCAACCTCAGAACGCCGGCAATCCCGCTCCAACACACAAACACGCACACAATCATGCATGCACATGCATACAGATGTCGAAAGAGGAACGTGGAGGAACTGTGGACGCGAAAGAGACATAAACGTGTGCGCGTGTGTGCATATGCAAACATTTTGTTAATATTATGACTAGTTTATATATACATGTATGCACACACAAAGGCACACACACACACACACTCATATGTACAGATAGAAAAGACAGATAGTCAGATAGAAAAGTTATAGATAGATATAATGGATAGATAGATAGATATTGTAGATGGATAGACAGATAGATAGACAGATAGATAGATAGTTAGTTAGTTAGATAGATAGATAGATAGACAGATAGATAGATAGATAGTTAGTTAGATAGATAGATAGATAGATAGACAGATATATAGACAGACAGACAGACAGACAGATAGACAGATAGGCAGACAGACAGAGAGGTAGATAGACAGATAGATAGACAAAAAAATAGATAGATACATAGGTACATGGACAGATAGACAGACAGATAGGCAGATAGATAGGGATATGGTCAACGAACGCATTAGGTCTTCAGGTTCGGTCGCTGAAGCACGGCGAGCCCAGCACCATGGTAGTTGCTGCTGATGATGTCTGCCGGGCGCAGGATCGGATTCCTGCACCCGGACGGCTCTCGGATGTCGGACATTACCAAAGGGTCCAAGGTACCTATGTAGTAGAATGTAGGGTTTGTATATTACGAATTATTATTATGACTTGGGGGTACCTAGGTATGTAGGTCCGTTTTTGGTTACCTTAGTTTCTTATTACAGGAAGTCCTACCACGGCACTGCCACTCAGGCTCTAAGATTCCTCGTGTCCAAACCATAATATGCAGGTAGCCCACCCCAGTAATCAGGGCTTTGTGCCGAAAGTAACCCTTAGCATCAAAATAGTCCAAAAGCCTTATATCATAGGGTCTTTGGGCCCAAAAGCCTTAACAAATCTGAGTCCTTTGAGGGTAAGGGCTTCGTGATAATTCAGGGTTCGGATCCCTGGATGCCAAGCTCCAGAGCTCAACCCCCTAGGGGCCTTAAGCCCTAAAGCCCTACCCATAGGCCCCTATTACGGACTCATTGGGGACCCCCTAGGCCCGCATGAGGATCAAACGCCGTGGCGAGTTACGAGCCTTTTTGGGTAAAGGGCAGCCTCGGAGTAGCCATAGGCTCCGAAGTAGTTCCTTCTTGTGGCTTTTAGTTAGAATCCCACAAGGTAATCCCCAAAAAGGAACTACTTAGGGGCCTATGGGTAAATACCCTGAACCCAAAACCCTAAGCCCTAAAAGCAAAGCCCTATAAACCCCTGAACCCAAAGCCCCTGCAGGCCTATGAGCCCTAAGCCCCCAAACGCTGGGAGCTAGGACTAGGGAGACCGGGTTTAGGGTTTAGGGGTTTAGGGGTTTAGGGTTTAGGGTTTACGGGGATCTAGACCCTCTCAATAAGGTCCCCTTTTTAAGAGAGCCAGAATGGGTTCTGCAGGGTCGCCCTTAAAAAAAGGGGTCTCCCGAATACTCCCTATGGCAGATGATAGACATCCTGCATTTACCTATTAAAAAGGCGTTAATAAGGAATATACCATAACTTCCATAGTTTAGGGTCCTTAAGATAATGCAGGGTTTATATCATTAACAGTAGGACACCCCTAAGCTTCAGATCCTCATCCTGGTCCCAACAAAGAACTCGCATGGCCCCTGCCTTTCCCAAGGAGCCCTGTTCAGTATTCTGGGTTTAGGGTTTAGGGTTCAGTATTCTGGGTTTAGGGTTTAGGGTTCTGGGTTTCTGTCTGCTTCTTTAAACCTAAAAGGACCCTGGTAGTGGCCATGACCCAACAGCGTAACATCTTGATAACTGGGGACGTTTAGGGTTTCCTCCTTGCAACCCGAAACCGGAAGCCACTGTGTCAATAACCGTTTCGATGAAGCTGCTGGTGTTACTGTCATCGTGGTGGTTTGCAGTTCTTGTACGTAGTATGGTATATACGAGCGTGGTACATGTACACGCACAAGCACACTCAGACACGAACAAGCAGTTGCAGCTATGACGTGAAGCCATCTGTGAAAGTGTGTTTCGGCGATATTTCTTGGCTTGAAGCCATGCATGAAAATCTGTTTCGGCTTGGATCCTATTAGCATGTTCTTTCTGAACCGAACGGATGATGGTCATGCAGTTCGCAGTCTAATGCAGCCCACATCTTGCTTCACTTGGGAGTACCAACTATATAACAAACACTGCACTGAATTCGAGATTTAGCTATGGTCTCCATTGAAAGCCCTTGTCTGGAGTTAATACCTTAACCTATTCTATACTGAGGCCTCTATAAGGCAACCCCGACAGAGGAGCCACCATGGAGACTTTAGGTAAGATGCCCTAAACCATAAGCCCTAAAACCCTAAAGCCCAAAAACCCTAAACCCTAAAACCCTAAACCCTATAAACCCTAAACCTGGAAGCACCGGCCGAAGCCCGGAAAAGATCATGGACGCAAGGATCGGCCTGCACTGGCTGCAGAGGTAGACCAAGCCATCTGCCGCGGAGTCGCAGTCTGAAAGTGAGGCAACATTTGAGGGCATAGGGTCGGCAAGAATATGCTTCTATCTCCAAATAAATATAAATGTGTATGTATATATATATATAATACATATATATATATAAACATATGGTAATTGAAAAACTTATAAATATAAACATAAATACATATAACTGTATATGTGTACACACACACATATATATATATAATTAAGAATAGGAACAACAAGTACATGGAAGCTTTCATGAATCTGTGAGTGCTTGTGAGGCACTCGCGTGAATACATTCAGACAGAGCGGACCCACGATGCCTCATCGGCGCCTACATGTCGATTCTCTGATATAGGACTCATTATAGGACTTCGGCGTCTCTGTACATAGACCAGAGGATACACGGAAGATAAAAAATGTGTGGTGACAATGCCTGTGTGTGCTGTAGATTTGCCGTCTCTTGCTTTCGGTGTGTTTGACAACCCGAGATACCGTTCCGCCGCACTTTACACTGTAGAGTGCATGGAAGTACCCATGGGTTCCATGGTAGTTCCTCTTTGTGGTTCATATTTAGGATCCTATAAGGTAATCCCAAAAAAGGAACCACGATGTAGACTATGGGTACATGCATGTATTGATTCCTGTCATGCTGCTCCTCCGGTTCCTCCTGAAGGTGCTAAGCACAGCTCCAGCGCACCGGCAAGAACCAATCATCAAGTCGATCACTACGTGTAAATTTTGAGTGTTTAAAATGTACTTTACCGTCGCAAGAGCTGAACTTGTAGAAGAAAAGCCTCATAACGGCGAGTGGAAAGACTGCCCATAACAGTCGTGCAAAACAGCAGAGCATCAACATGCATAAACTACAGAGCCGACACTGGCAGCTAAAGCACGCTGAAGGTCAAGTACTGAAGTATTGGTCGCAGTGCCCTCCGTAAAATGAAACCCTCATCCACGCACCTCGGGATGCAAGACCTGATACGACTGCACCCAACGGTTGGGTGATCAAAACTTATAACCCTTAGCGTCAAAATAGTCCAAAAGCCTTATATTTAATAGGATCTTTGGGCCCAAAAGCCTTCCTTGAGGGTAAGGGTAAGGGATCCGAAACAGACCTCACGTCCCCGAGACTCCGAGACCCCTGCAGTGTCCCTCGGAGGAGAGAACCCAGAGAACCCAATACACCTCAATCAAGGAATATGTACCAGGACCCTCCAAGTACCCTCAAATAGGGGTATATGGTCCCAAATTAAGGGTATTTAGGGTCTTTAGAGGGTAGATGGAGTATACCTTACCCTAAGGGTCCATGTATCCATATGAGTATACTTTGACCCTAAAGTACCCATATAGGGACTACTTTAAGGCCCAAGTATATCTACTTGGGTACATGGACCCTTAGGGTTATAAATCATAGTAATACGGCGCCTATAGCTCAAGGCAGATTCCTTCATTCAGGTGTATTGGGTTCTCTGGAAAAAAACATAGCCTATGCCATCAAGCAGCATGCTCCTTAAAGGCTGTACAGCCAAGGACTGTGTTTCCAAAGTCTGCTCCCGCCCGCTGAGAAAGCACGGTTTCTTACGATTTAGGGTTTAGGGTCCAGGGTTTAGGGTTTCTTCTGCTAGCCTGGCTACAGATTCGACTGTTCTATCACCCCTGGGTTCCATCGATATTTCACACACTCAGAGACACATCAACACACAGACAGCCAGACAGACAGGGCCCTGCATGAAGCACCCGGCTGACGAAGCCAAGGCCTGCGGTAGCAGTGGGGACGCCATGCATAGACAGGTTCGCCCAGCGGAAGAAATGCTGCGCAGTCCTGGCACACTGGCACAGCTGGACTAGTGGCTATAACTTGTAAACTAATTACAAATTTCCCCCTAGTCATTACAAGTAAGGGGTCGATTGCGAATTGTTTGGCACAGCTAGGGAGTTTATGTCGAGAGCTTCGGGATCTCAGCCTGAAGGCCTGTGCAGGGCCCCACTCCATAGCTTCGCCGAGAAACTGGCAGGGGGGAAATAGATCTTCTCGGATGCCTCGTGCTCGAAACGGCTTAGTAGCAGGCCGCACTGCACCCTGCACACAACAAATCGTTACCCTTACCCTCAAAGGACTCATATGTTTAAGGCTTTTTGGGCCCAAAGACCCTATTATATACGGCTTTTGGACCCTAAACCCTAAACCCTAAACCCTGAACCGTTTTGGTGCTAAGGGTTGCAAGCCAGTGCTCGACATTGCAGGTTTTGCAGTGCCGGTCATGGTCGGTGTTCGTTCCATGCGGTGGCACTCTCAGCATTCCTAACCCTAAACCCTAAACCCTATAAACCCTATAAACCCTATAAACCCCATGAACCCTATAAACCCTAAAGGCCCCAAGCCCGGTCCTGTCCGTGATCAAAGAACCGACCGTCACCTTCTCGTTGAGGCTCTCGCCGAGCTCCCGGAGCACCTTTCCGGTTTCCCAGCGAACCCAATACACCCTTAATTAAGGAATAGACCTTAAATTATAGGGTTCCTTAAAGGGATCTATAAGGGTCTCTATAAGGGTTCTATAAGGGAATTAAGGAACATACCTTAAATTATGGAGGCCTTACTATTATGATTTAAGGTATATTCCTTAATTAAGGGGTATTGGGTTCTCTGGGGTTGTGGGGCTGACGGAAACCAGAGCAAGAGCTACTCAGCGAGACCTCAACCCCAAACCCTACCCATAGGCTCCTAAGTAGTGCCTTTCTGTGGTTTATATTTAGAAACCCTATAAAGTAATTCCCGAAAAGGAACTAATTACTAAGGAGCCTATGCGTAAACCCTCAACCGGGTGTGGGACGAAGTGAGGGCGGGAGGGGGGAGGGGAGAGGAGAGGAGCAGGAGTTCGGAGTGCAGTGCTCCGTGGTTCAAGTGCGGCGTTTAGGGGGGCTAGGCTCAGGAAGGCAGATCCCAGTGCGTTAGCCGAACTCCTTTGCCCTAAAAGTCCATTTACCCAAAATAGGGCCTACTTTAAGCCCAAAGTATCTACTATTTGGGCACATGCCCTAAACCCTACACCCTGAACCTTTCGGTTACTTTCTGTGACTCGCAGAGCAACTGCCACACCGCCGGCAGCTGAGGCCCCTGCATCGGACACCTGGCGGTTGACCACCTGGGCCACTATACGGTTCCTCCGAAAACGAAGAAATTATTAGTAGGGATTCTTTGGGGTTCCATGAGGTATCTATACGAATTCTGTCAGGGTTCCTGAAAAGTTCGCGTAGTGTAGGACCTCAACCCAGTGCAGGTTCAGATCATGTCACTGAATGGAAAATAACATCAAAGCCTCAGCACAATCACCATCGCCATGACCACACGCACCACCAGCAGCAACGGCAGCAGCACCAGCACCAGCTTTACTCAGCAACATCATCCTCACCATCATCACCATCACCATCAGCACCACCATCACCACCATCAGAATCATCATCATCATCATCATTGTCATCATCATCATCACCAGCACCATCATCATCACCATCACCAGCACCACCACCACCATCATCATCAACATCACCACCTTCCTCATCGCAACCATCGTCAGCCCCCCCCAGCATCACCAGTGCAAGCGACATCAATGTCAGCGCTGGCCTCGGCACGATCCTCGCTGTTCATGCTGTGTATCCCGTAGATGTGATCTTCTAGCACATCCCCTACTTGTGGTTTAGGGTTTAGGGTTTAGAGTTTGGGGTTTAGGGTTGTGCTACTGAGCAATGGTACGTTCCTCGGAAAGTAATGGCTTATCACCTTTGCCTCTCGTGACACGATTGCTCCTTCCACCCATGCAAGCAAAGAGCGGACTCAGTAGTCACAACAATGATAAACATTGGCAGCCTGGATGCTAACACTTAAATGGCGATTCTGGTTCTGACGTGCATGGAGATAGTGAGGTGGTGATCATGAAGATAGTGATGTCCGCATTCAAGTCGAGGATGGTGCCAGATGTCGGTGACAACGATGTCGACGATAGTGATGTGCTGCAGTTGCGATTGATTTTGTGGTTGTTGTGGTCCTCGTCTTGGCTGCAGCGATGGCGGCAGTTCTGCACCCAGAGCCCCCCACCACACCCCAGCATCTTAGGGATGTGAATGCTTCCATAGCCATAGACTGCTAACAACATCAAACATGCAAAGCCCTAGGCCCTAAGTAGTCCATTCTGACCTCCAGCCTTTGACTTTAATGCTGATGCCGAAAAGCCCTAAACCCCCGCGCCAACGACCTGATGCCCTGTCGGCTAAACACTATGAAAGCCAAAACCCTGCATACGCTAAGCCCTGGCTTAGCCCTAAAGCCTAAAGACATTGAATGCGGGTATATTTATGCTTACGACACCCCTAAACCCTACAACCTCAAACCCTACAGCCCTAAACCCTACAACCCTAAACCAAAGTTCAGATCTTCCAAACCTAAAGGGTCCAAAGTACTTCTATAGTAGAATGTAGGGTTTCGATATTAGGAATTACTATTATGACTTCGGGAAGTATGCCCCATAACAGTACCGAGGCCCCTTTTGGGAAACGAGCCCAAGGAAGCCAGGGCGGCCCCAAGGCTGAGAACGTCCAGAACGCTGCCGAAGGTAAAGGCGATGGACTGCAAGATGGTGTAGGGTCTAGGGTTTAGGGTTTTTGGGTTTAGGGTCTAGGGTTTAGTGTTTTAGGGTTTTAGTGTTTATGGTTTAGGGCATCTTACCTAAAGTCTCCATTTTTGGGTTTTGGGTTTTGGGTCTTGGGGGATTTAAGGTCTAGGGTTTTGGGTTTAGGGTGTAGTGCTCGGGGCTCGCATTTAGGGTGGAGGGTTCAGGGTGCGGGTTGAAGGTTCAGGGCTAGAGTGTTTCGGGTTTAAAGTTCTGGAAGTTCTGGGTGTAAAAGGGTTCCTCAAACCCTAAACCCTAAACCCTTAAAAGGGTTCAGGGTTACGTAAGGGTTTAGGACCTACGGCATCGGGGTTTTAGCAACTGGGTTTCAACAGCTGGAGCTAGGCTTTACGAGTTCTGGCTGACTTACTCAGCGAACCCAATATCCCTTGATTCAGGACTATAACCTTAAATTATAGGGGCTTTATTATTATGATTTAAGGTCTATTCCATAATTAAGGGGTATTGGGATCTGGGTAAGGCTTCCTGAGGCTCGGGTGACCATCGTTCGAAACTTGACCCCGGGCTCCAGCCAGTAAGCATCAGTAAACCCGCTACCTGAAAAGCCAAGTAGCCCAAAATAACAGACTAGCATGCCCTAAAGTAGCCCATAATTGGCTAAATGTAGCCCCTAAATACACCCTAAACCCTAAACCATAATTGGCTCAATGTAACCCCTGAGTACAGACTACTGGCTTTCCAGGTAAATCCAGAACCGCCATCCCTAGCGCCAGATGTCTTTTCACCAGAAAACCCTAACCCATACACCTAGCAGGGTCTAGTTAGTCAGCCAGTCCAAGTTGAACCCCTGAACTCTACATGCCAAGTCCAGCGGAAGGCTCTTTGCGGACGTCACAGCGACAGAAATTTGCGCAGGGCCACCCGAGATATGGCACGAAAGGTGGGGTGAAACAGAATGAACACTGCCTGGACCACCAAGAGGCTGTCAACACGAGTGTGTATGGAATGACTGCAACGAAAGTGGACCCTTGCTGGTCGTTCGGCGGACGCTCCAGGAGGGTGTACACTTGCATGGCAGGCAGCCAAACTGCAGAGTAGCACATCCAGATCCTTGGCAAGACTAACAGAAATGATAGGTCCAGTACTGTGCCGCACTTACCCGTGCCGCATTTGTGGCCGCAAAACTCCTCCAAGATAACGATAACCATAAAGACAAGAGGTGGGACGGCCACAAGCAGGATGCTCGGGACAGTAAGCCAAAACTGTAGAAGCTCATAGTCTCCAGCCGGCGGCCTTTCTTCCCCTCTGGGGAGGAAGTAGTCAGCGAAGGCCACTATTGGAAGACGAGATGGCATGCCCAAGCAGGAAGTTGTCAAGCCAGAACGCCGCAACGACATACTTTTCCAAAATGCACATTTTTGGGCCGCCTTCCAATTGGACCTGGAGCTTGACCTGGTCGAAAATTCGGGGAATCCCTTTTGGGTCGGTGTCCTTTATGTTCATGATACTGTGACCCGGATTGCATGAGGGGTATAGAAGCACACATGCATGATTATTCTTAGAAACCCCTACCTCGCCATGTCTCCTCAAGCTCTTGTTCCGCCCAGTCTGCAAGATGGCCATCGCCTTTGAGCCGAAGCAGTTGTGATTGAGACACAGCTGATGCAAGACCATCGGCTCAAAGAGGGAAACAAAGCTGGCTGCCCCTTCATCTGCAATGGAGTTGAAGCTGCGGTCCAGTTTTCGCAAGCGTTCGTTACGGATCAAGGCATCCGAGAGGTGCTTGGCCCCTGTGCACCCGACGACGTTGCGAGACAGATCTAGTGATGTCAGACTGGTGTCCTTGCATGCGAGTGCATCTGCCAGACCCTCTGCACCTTCCTCATCCACCAGGCATTCAGTGAGTGCCACCGTCAACACGGCACTGTTGTCCTTTAAGCCCAAAGCTAGCTTGCATACTGCGTCCGCGGAGATGCGAAGCTTGTTGAAATGCAGCTCTGACATCGTCAACACGGTGGATAAGGCCTCTGCACCCTGACAGTCAACCTGGCTGTTGCTTATGTGCAAGACTTGCAGGTTCTTGTAAAGCGGCAGCGCGCCAGCGAGGATTGGAAATTCGCGATGGGGCAAGACGGACATCTCCAGCCTCACATTATCCACCGCCTTCTCCATGAATACACGTTCCTGCAGCTCCTTGACGGCCTCGGCACTGTCCTGGTGCGTAAACAGAAGCTCGCTATTCGACACTTTTGCTTGAAAGACAGAAGGTGCCATGGGAGCCCTGGTCCAGGTCTCCGGACTTACGAAAGAGAGGGAGACTGTTTGTCGAGAGTTGCTCCGCATGCTCGACCACTGGCTCTCAGCCTCACACCAACCCCGCCGAGAGTAGGGTGTGCATTTCTCCTTGAGATCTGCAAAAGGCCGTACTTCTACCTTTCCGTCTTCGGGAATCCCTGTCTCAGTGAAGAATACTTGAGCTTGCTTCTGTCGATCAGCTTCCTCAAACGGGGTCAGCTCTTCAATGCGGTAGGTCCATGTGTACTCATGTGTGTAAAAAAAGTGTATGTGCATCATCGTGTATTGAAAACTTCTGTTCAGATGGATGCTTGCGCGGTAGAACTGATAAACCGACATGTAGTCTAAGAAATACCAAGAATATCGGTCGTGCCAAAGCTGGGCCCCCGTTGATGACCCCTAGGGTCAAGATGTTCTCTGGTTTCCCACACGTGAGAGACGCCAATGATCCGAACCTTGTCGCGATATACTTTGTCTTGCTTCCACTTCTGTAACTCTTCGTGCGTAACGAAGGCGTCCGGGTAACTCGGATTGTTTTCCAACTCCTGGCGACGGATGAAAGTTTGCTTCTTCCGGTCAAGCGCTTTCAGGCAAGTTCCCCGCGCCAGGCGAATGTCCACCCTCTCATCCAGGAGGAGGTCGGCGAGTCCAGAAGGATCCTGCAGGTTTGTATAGAGCAGCCGTACCGGCCCCCCTGAATCGGCAGTCACGCCTCCGCCCTCGTGCATTGCGACATCCGACTGTTCGAAGGTACTCTGATTCACAGTGTTCTGGCCCGACATGATTGCGCGGCGTCCCTAAAGGATGCGGCGAAGACAACTCGGGCCTGAAGGTGCAGTCGCCCGTTCAACTGAAACATGTTTGCTGTCCTGCATATGCTGAGATATGCGCTGAGTAGGCGAATTAGAATAGTTTCCAGCTACAATGCTGCCGGGTGTGGGGTGTTGTGTGGGCTCCGCTTCGTCTGTTTGAGGGCATTCCTGAAACTCTAACGACAGGGTGGAGACATTCAAGCGATGGTACGGTGCAGGGTCTTGGGTGGCATCCAGTCACAAATGATACGTGATCCCAGAAGGACGGACTCCCTACACCAGCCAATGATTTTGTGCTCTCTGTCTCCGTCTCTCTGCCTGTCTGTCTCTTTCTCTCTCTGTGTCCGATTTGTGTCTCATCTGTCTACACATATAGTGTATATACATATATATATATGATATTTAGTATCACAAAATGATATTTAGTATCATATTAATTTATATATATATATATGTTTCAACAGAGAAGTGGCTTATTGAAACAGGCTAGAATCCACCTAATACATGTTTCTGGATAGGTATGCACAGAATACATACAAACGGACAGACGGTTTTGTCGGCCTGGCGGATTACCTCCGGGGGCAGCTGTGACACCTTGGCATCCGCGGATGCGTCCATCGACGGGCAGTTTAGGGTTTAGGGTTTAGGGTTTAGGGTCTGTGGACATTAATTCTAGAAGTCCTATAATGCAGTCACTGCATATCTTGTACTACGTGCTAGGTAAACTGTCGAACCTCCCCAAACCTTAGTCAACATGTTCTCGTCTCTGTATACATGAGCTGCTTGGGCCCATTTTGGTTACCCATAGGCTCCATGGTAGTTCCTTTTTTGTGGTTCGTATTCAGGATCCCCAAAAGGAACTACCATGGAGCCTATGGTTCAAGGCGTTGCAATTGTTTTCCTCAGGGAAAGGAGGGCTTTGTGCTGCGGACGCGGGAGAAAGGATGATCAACGGCAGGTCTCCCTTATCAGTTTTGGGGGATGTGTTTACCCATAGGCTCCTTGGGTATCAAGGGTTTGAGGTTTACAGGGTTTAGGGGTTCAGGGTTTTAAGGGTTTAGGGGTTTAGGGTTTAGGGTTTACGTATCATGCTATCATACACCTAAGGAGGCCTTTTGGGAGGACGAGTACTAAGCACCTAGGCCTCGGAGATTTATTGACGGGACAAGGCAACCCATTCCATGGGCTCCCTAAACCTCCTAAACCTCCTAGACCCTAAACCTCCTAAACCTCCTAAACCCTCAACTTCCAAAACCCTAAACCCTAAACCTCCTAAACCCTCAACTTCCGAAACCCAAAACCCTAAACCTCCTAAACCCTAAACCTCCTAAACCCTAAACCCCTCCAATCCTGCAGAATTGGCGCCTCTCGGAGTGTCGAGCCCTTCAGAGAAAGCCATGACATCCCAGGAAAAGCCCTGCTGCACTTTTCGGGGGCATGAGTCAATCGAGCAGGGTCTGGGGATTTCTGGTGTAGGGCTTAGAGGGTTTAGGGGCTTAGGGATTACCTTAACCCCAAACAACCTACCTTTTTTGAGGACTTATATAAAGAAAACATAATGAGGAGCCCTAAAAAAGGCAGCCTCTTTGGAGTCCAGGAATTAATGCAGAAACTGATCAACAGGAAGGCACTTGTCTAACTTAGGGTCCCGGTTCGGGTCCTTTTATAAGTTATAAGGGTGCCGTACTATATTGGGGACCTAAGAAGGGACCCTAATTTAGAGAGCT
>CAJNJA010028131.1:4422-30374 GCA_905231915.1 Symbiodinium necroappetens | reverse complement strand
GGTTTGGGGGTTTGGGGGTTTAGGCTCTTCTTCTTGGCTCTTCTGCCCAGAGGAGCCCCACGGTCTGGAGCCAGCAGCCACGACCCATGGGCCGACTCCATCGCCAGGGTACTCTATGAAGCAACGTTAGAGTTTTTTTCAAGTGCAATAACGCCCCTTTCTCCAANNAGCGACGCTGGCCCATGACCGGGCCTACACTACCCCAAAGTTAGATTTTTTTAAAGGGTCTAGGGTATAGGGTTTAGGGTTTAGCGGTTTAGGGGTTTAGGGTTTAGGGTTTATTGCTTATATTGCTATTCGTAGTAAGAAAAAAGGCTACTTTACTTTGTAGCCCGATGGTTGCCAAGTCCCAAGTGAGCCCTAGACTGAAATTTAAGGTCCTTTATTGTTTGAATGGGGTTCTGAGGGTCATCTTCTGGCAGAGTTACAATATATAGGGCTGTATAGCATCTTAATGCACTGAATATGCCGCCTGGTGGGTTTTTGGCAGTGAATGGTTTAAGTCTTCAAGTACATAGGAACATAGGGCCCTAAACCCTAAACCAAAAAAATAGACTAAACCCCAAAAGTACCCAAAAATAAATCAAAAAATAAATAACAATTAAAAAACACCCTAAACCTCCGAAACTCCACCCCAAAAACTCTACCGTCCGAACTCCTCGCCTCAGATCGACAGCGCCGGAGACGCAGGGCAGCCGCAGCACCTTTCGTCTCTCTGGTTCTTAGTAGGGAATGCAGGAATGGGTTCTTGGGACTACTATAGGGGACCTTAGGGGACTATCATAGGGATCCATTCCCCCATTCCCTAAACCCTAAACCCTAAACCCTCTAATATACCCTAAATTCCCCCATTCCCTACTAAGAACCAGAGAGTGTTTTTTCGGCTCGACTTCTGGAGCTTCGGCTCCAAATTTTGGAGCCGGTTGCAAGGACAACAGGGGGGTTTAGGCTTTAGGGTTTTCGGCTTCAGGGTTTAGGGTTTTAGGGTTTAGGGTTTTAGGGTTTAGGGTTTTAGGGTTTAGGCTTTTGGGTTTTGGGTTTTAGGGTGTAGGGTTTGGGGCTTAGGGTTGGGAATAGGGTATTTCGGGTTGAGAATACGGGTTTAAGGTGTTGGCCTAAGGTTTAAGGGTTTGGGGTTTGGGGTTTAGGGTGTTTGGTGTACGGTTTTGGGGTCTGCTTGTACAGGTAAACGATTTCTATAGTGTGTGAGCTCAAAGCGACGAGGTGTTGCCGATCGTGAATTGCTGCGCCTCCCACGGGACTTCTCCGGCTCTTGTGTTAACCTGAAGCTTTGAAACCCTGGAAAGCAGAAGCCTTTCTGCGGGTCCGCGGGTAGGGTCAAACAGGACTATCCGCACCTACAGTCGGGGGACAATTTTTACTTGCAACTCTACCTAGGTTGACCCAACCCTGAGAAACCCTGAAAAGTCCCGTGCCACCCTCTGCAACCCGATAATATTCAAGGAACTCCTAGATAACCCCTGCAGGAGACTGACTAATCAGAATGAGGTTTCTGAAGGCTCCTGATTATGACTATCCTATAATACACACCCGAAAACCTAGGCTAATTGGTGAGGCCCCTACCTTAAACTCTTGTAGTAATCCCTCAAGGAACCCCTAACGAAACCCTGCTCGAATTATTAAGAGCCCTACGAACCTTAAGTCCTAAAGCCTAAAGCCTAGTCAAACTATTAAACCCTAAACCCTAAACCCCTACATTGCAGCAAACGAAAGTTCCGGTCTGGGCCCGGACTTGTCGCAAACTGGCGCCAGGGGCGTGAAGTTCATGTGCCCGACGTACAATGCCTCAGCAAACTGACACCGAATGATGACACATCGCAGTATGTTCTAGCATAGTATAGTGTGCTGTAGTGTACTACAGCATATTATAGTATATACTCTACTACGTTAATTATAGCAAATTCTCTTATACTATCATGGATTATACTATATTACAGCGAGCAGGGAAATCTCGGACCTCGGATTGAACTTGGGGCTTCATTCAAAGCTTATGAGCTCGGGGTTTTGCGGATTCTTGGCGGCTACAGCTCTGAAAGCCCAGAGTGATCTCACAAGGAAGCAGCATGGCCATGTTATCCTGTGTTCAATTCAAGACAACTAAGTTTGAGGTCCCCTACCCCGAGCCCTAAACCCTTAAGCCTAAACCCTGACCCAAGGGCACCCCTTTCCAATGATCTCCGCTTTTTCCTCGCTCCGCACACGAGGGCGAGCGCAGGTCCTCCGCGTCGGCGCAGTAAACCTCAGCTCGCGCGAAAGCTTCTGGACTTTCGGGCTTCGGGTCTGTAGCGCTTTACCGCATGCCTAAACCCTAACCCTAAACCCTAAACCCCTAAACCCTAAACCCTAAACCCCTAAACCCTAAAAAACCCTAGGCAGCTTAAGGAAACGAAAGCATTCCCGTCTCCTTCTGCTCAACACTTAGGTCCGACTTCACAAGTGGCTCGGGGCTTCAAGGTTCAAAAGTACACATAGCTGCTTCAAACACATTAGATGCTTCTGTTTGCTCCTTCGGGCACCCTCACAAGTCGTGTTTCGGGTTTAGGCTTTCGGTTTAGAGTTTAAGGTTTGGGTTCAGGGTTACAAATGTCTGAAGCGCAGCACTTTGACAAAGATTTAGGGACAGCCTTGTCTGTCAGGCACCGCTCCGGCTGGATATGCACACCCTGGCCTCGGCAGCTCCAGCGGCAGCGTCCACAGACTTTCAGAGCGTGCCGCCCACCCACCCACCCACTCACGCACGCACTCACCCTTACTCTCCCCAACTGCCCACCATGACTAAGATGACAATTGATCCCGAATTCTGTGTATGAAGGTGACGTTGAAGAGTAGCGGGTGCTCGTTTGTCATACGAAAACCCAGTAATGTGCGAGGGATTCTGCTTGTGTGAAGTTGCGCCAGTCGGCGTCAGGGGGAAGCTAGATTGAGGGGTCAGAATCAGGCATGTCTCACAAAAGAAGTGTCAAGGTTCAAGCTCGAGGCCTTAAAGCTTAGCTTCTGGCGGCTTGGCTTGGCTGCTTTGGGGTTTCGAGCTTTCGACGTGTTGCACGCCACTTCTTGCTGCAACTGCGCAGCAGCAGCAGCGGCGGCAGGTGCTCCAGATCCGTCTCAGCTGCCAAGATTCCAGTAGGACCTGCCAAGGCAAAAAGCTTAAGCCTTAAAACTGCAAACAGGGAACATGTGGTATAAGATGCTCTTGCTTTTCACTTGCCCAAACCTAAACTCGAAGTACAAAACGGCAGCCTCGGCGACTATTTTGGCTACTAGTTTCGAGACACGACGCAGGGCAACTGCTGCAGTGCCTCCTCTCCTTCGCTTTGCAACCAGTGCTATTCTGATGAGCATGTTCAACGCTCGCATCATCACTACTGCAACCTATGTTCTATCACTGTTATATCGGACTGCGCCACCAGCAGCACCAGGACCACCACCACCACTACGACCACCACCACCACCGCCACCACCACCACCACCAACGCGGCCACCACCACCACGACTACTACTACTACTACTACTGCTATATGAAACATTTCTCTTGTTACATTTTACGGTATGAATACAAGCTCACACCGACTCACACCAGAAAGTCTGTAGGCTTTGCTTCATGAAGCGTCACGGCTGAGGGCTGAGGGTGCAGAGTTTAACGTGTTCCAGAGTACGATTATCTTACTGACTTTGGCTAAGATTGGGGTTCAAAGGTGCATGGCCCGAGAGCTAGGTGAAAGGTGCAAGGGCCTGCCGCGAACTGGACCCGCCAGTTTACGCTCTCTAAGCCCTAGAGTCCCTAGAGCAAGCCTTCATGGCGTTTAGTGGCGGGGTTGCACTGCCCTAAACCCTAAACCCTAACCCCCAAACCCTAAACCCATGCAGTCGCCTGGTGGGAGCAAGCCTGGGGATTCGGGGATCCGAGAGGGTTTGAATACGCGGCAAGCTGCCACGACCTCCACAAGAGAGTGCAAAGCTGTCAACAGACCCCTATGCTAGGCTGGAAGAGGAAGATATAGAAACACTACCGAAAACTCGAAACCTTGAATCCTGCTTCAACCTCCAAAAACCTACTCAGGAGAGACATAAGGATAACGGAACAAGGAGCCCGAAAAAAGCAGGACCCGGCACCTGCGGCAGGTTGTATTCCTGTTGAAGTTCGCGTGCGGCTGCCGGAGACCTCCAACAGCCCCACTTTGGCTTACCATGCGAGGGTTCCAGACCCTAGGCCTAAAGCCCAAACGGTTTAGGGTTTAGGGTTTAGGGTCCAGGGTTTAGTTCTTAGGCCTAAGGCCCTAAACCCAAACTCCTTCGCCCCTCTTCGTACACATTTCAGCTAACAGAGGGGTCGGAATCACTGGTACTGATACGGTTGATGATATAAATCCTGCATGACCAATAATAAGGAATATACCATAATTCCCATAGTTTAGTGTCCTTAAGGTAATGCAGGATTTATATCATCAACAGTATAAATATCCCCTTGTGATCATTGCAAAACGGATAACACCCAAAAATCATTGGATTTTTACGAGGGCCACTGGATGAGATCCTTGTAGCAACCCTTATTGAGCCCCTAAAGCTAGGCTAAGCTTTCAGCCCTTTTGCAGCCTACTACTTCGGAGTCTGACTCCTGTGAAGACTTCGGCCGACAACTTGGAGGCAAAGAGATACTTCCAAGTGGGTTCAGGGTTTAGATTTCTTATGAACGTAGCTATATGGGCTAGGTAACGAGCTACACGATTCAACTTGATGTAGAACCTCAGCTGATGTACTTACAACCGCACTTTCAACCGCCACCTATGCATCTTGCAGTGCGCCATTAACCCTTAACTGTGCAGTCTTGTTATTGATTGGCTCCGAACCCCTGCAGGGCTTTCCAGAGACTGCTGGCGTTTACAGGGTCGGATCTTGCAGGAAGTGCTCGTGAAACTTCATGGGCAGCCACATGCAAGTTATCAACAAATCACTGCTGTACTTGCATCGTTTGCAGCCGCATTCGTAACCACCCCCTGGATGAAACAATTTACCATCATTCTTTCTGCCTGAATGACAGCTGCACAATTGCAACCGAAACTAGCACGTGCACCATGTGCCTCAGCTACGCCGGAGTCAACACTCAGAAACGTACTCGTGGAGTCGAGAAGGCTGAAAACTGCACGAAACTTCTCCCCCGAGAAAAGCTCTTGCCGGCAAGTGACCACCACTCTTTGGTGCTCGTCCAGCGATAGCCACCTTGGCCATGGCAGTGGAGAACGCTGACACTCCTCCTCCACTGCTGCTTCGGAACCCCCCGAGCGAAGTAAAACAAAAATCTAAATTCAGTCCTGATCCTATATAAGAGTAACTCTGACACTAATAATAGACGACGGTGAGCCCAAAAAGGCTCATACCAAGAACACTGCAAATAGGAGCAAGAGAAGGATGCGAATATCGGAAGCCTCTCCTCCCGCAGAAAAAAATCCTCCACAGAAAGGTGCCCTGCATCCACGGCAACAAAAGCGGCCCGCATGCCGCCCTCGCACCCTCAGCAAAAAAAAGAAATACGCCCGGTACCCGCAGCCAAAACAAAACCCACGCCCTCACCTGCATCACAGAGAAAAGGTGCCTCGCACCCGCAGCAAAAAAAAAACACCCACAACAAAAAGGCAAGCAGCAAAATTAAAGGCTGTGTTGCCTCTTTTTGTTTTTTTCTGCGCGCTCGCGCCGAGTTCACTCACTCACTTGCTGCCCGCCGCTTCGGAGCACCCACAGCAAAATGGCACGCACAAAAAAGCAAAAACATGAACCGGGCTCCCGCTAGGCCCGAAGCCGCCTCCTCGAGAATGAGCCTTTCCTCACGGCCCTGCTCTAGCCATTCACCTTCCAGGTGCTCCACATGGGACTGGGACTTTCCGAAAATTAGGGTTTAGGGTTGAGGGTTTTAGGGTTTAGGGTATTTCTTGGGACTTTCCGAAAATTAGGGCACCTTATTTTGGGGTCCTCACAATAAGGATCCTACTATTTAGGGTACGGACCTTCCGAAAATTAGGGTACCTCATTTTGGGGGTCCTTACAATAAGGATCCTACTATTTAGGGTACTTATAATAAGGATCCTACTATTTTGGGGTCCTTACAATAAGGATCCCACTATTTAGGGTACTATATTAGGGTCCCCTATTTTTGCAAAACCCCCACATGGGATATGGGGCCACGTCATAGAACCATGTAGAAAATCTCTGTCGACCCCTTGGGGTCCTGCAGAATCCTTATGAAGTCCCGTTTTTTCAGGGTTTAGGGTTTAGGGTCCTTAAAAACCGTATAGAGAAACGGGTAGTCTGCATGATGCCTGCCCTGGGAGCTTAGAGGCTTAGACTCAATGTAGGACCTGAATCATTAGACTTTGCCTTTATAGGGTTCTTCTCGGGCCGTTTAAGGATTCAGAGGGCTCCTACGGATTTTGTATAGGTTTCCTTCCCACGATCTTGGGCTCGGGATGCAGCGTCTTGGATCGTGCAAAAGGCTGGGCCACACCTGGCAAAACAGTATTGTAGCACATGTACCTCATGATAAGAAACCGAATTCGACGACCCCTAACGAAAGCTAGTGCTAAACCCTAACTGAGGCCGGGTTCAAGGGCTGAGGCAATGTACTTCTATGATATACCCAAGGCACGATGCTCACTTTGAAGGAACCCCCACACACCCTTGAAGCCTAAACCCTACACCCTAAAGCCCTCAATCCGTCAAGCCAGAAAAGTGAACCTGTTTGGTGCCTCAGATTCGCGGCGTGAGACACGAGGTGTAGCTTCGAGAGCAGCCTCCTTCGAACTTTTAAAGATCGATGATGAGGCTTGGGATTTCCGGCCTTCGGGTTCAATGCTGTAGGGTTTAGGGTTGCTGAAGGGGAAGAGGAGGACGACGGCGACCACCCCGAGGCTGGCGGTGACGCATTTAGGCTTGAGGGCTCAGGAGCGTGGGCGTGGGAATTTAGGGAAGGGGGAGAGTGACTCGCAAGGCCCCTAAAGCCCTCTCTCTCTCTCTCTCTCTCTCTTTCTCTCTCTAGAGCAAGGTGGGGTTATCTATCCTACAGTCATAGGAGTAAAGACCCTAAGCATTGGCACGGCATCTGGTTCAACCATCAGAATAGAGAACCCCTCCGAAACTCATTTCCGAACCTGGGAATTGGGACGGTACGCAGACCCTCTCTCTCCCTATCTTTCTCCGCGGTCATGACACGCTCTGATATGGTCTTGTATTCTGAATAAACTCAAGGGGGTGTTCGTGCGGGAGAGGGCATCAAATGATGAGACATGTAAAGGGGTGATACCAAGCTGTTCTGAACCACACCAACATGTCACTGCATTCATCCACGTTGAACCTTACTCAGTGCAGAATGTTCCCCCACCCCACAGAGAGCACAGGCACTGCAAAGCTGCAGTGGCGACAGCTTTCCTGCTATTTCCAAGATGAAAAGAGGGATGCTTAATACAAAAAATGAAATTATATTTCTGCGGTTTAGGGTGGGTTTGGGTTGCAGGATTTGAGGTTTACGGCTCTAGGGTTGCGGGGTTTAGGGTTGAGGCTGAGGGGTAGGGTTCCCGTCCTCACTTCGCTGGCTCTTCAGCAGCAGGACCTGCTCTTGGAGTCGAAACAGAACAGACTCAAAGGGTTCAGGGTTTAGGGTTTAGGGTTGCTAAACACACACTACAGGCACCTTAGAAGTTAGGGTGCGGTTCCTGGGGCGGGTTCCTGCGAGGGTCCTTAATCAACAGAACAAGGGTTTTAGGGTATACTATCATGGTATAAATACGATCAGGAAACCTGGAGAAAAGCTTCGATATTATATACGTTCCATCCTCGCAGCAGCCTTTGTTGGAGCTGCTTCGCTCAAAAACCCTATCCACACCTGCCTGCAGATCGTGAACCTTATTAACTGTATTTATGCTATGACTATGATGTACCCCCAAAACCTATTCGAGTTATGAAGGCTTGTGTATTAAACCCGACACGTAATCCTTTAAGGAACCTGCACGGGAACCGTACTCCAATTCTTAAGGCACCTGTATCAAGCCCTGCTAGTAACCCTTGATCAGGTCGTGTCAGAAGCTACCCAGCCAGATCCAGGGCTCTGAAATGTTACAAACGACTGGCCCTGCCAGCACAGAAAGGCCCCACACATTTTTAAGTTGAGTTTAGGGTTTCGGATTTAGGGTTTAGGGCGAACCAGAAATGCCGCCAAACCCCAGATCTAAACGCTGAGTGTAAACAACCCCAAACTTTAACCCTCCCCCTAAACCCCCAGCCTTCCGTAAGCCCTAAACCCCACACCCCACAAAACCTGAAACCCCCAAATGGTCTAGAATCTTCATAATGAGAACCCTTATAGAACCAACCGTAAACTCTAAACCCTAAACCCCAAACCCTGAAGAATCCGTATAGAACCCCATACAGATCATCAAACCCGACTCGCGCCGCCTCCGGGTCCTTTGCCTGCGGCGCGCCGGCCTCGCGCAGCAGCGACACCTGTGTCTCTTCGCTTTTTTAAAGGGCTGTTTCTTTAAGGGTTTCAAAAAAGGTTTCTGTACGGGTTTTTTTGAAGGGCTTTCGAAAAGGTTTCTATAAGGGTTTCTATAAGGGTTTTTGTATGGGTTTAAGGCTTGGGTTGACGGCTTAGGATTTAGGGTTTAGGGTCTGTCTTCAGAGATTTTGGGGCTTCGGGTTTCCGGGTGTTGAGGGTTTAGGGCTTAGGGTTTGGGGTCTCGGGCTTAGCGTTTAACATCAGTACACCTCTGTTTAGCCCCTGCGTATGACTAGGCAAAAACAACCCGTCTTCTGACCGTTTTCTGTACGATTACCAATGCCTCAACTGCTGGCCGAGCCTACAGAGTTGGGCTCACTGTCCGGGAGCTGTCGCAAGAGCCACATGGTAGGATTTAGGGTTTAGGGATTAGGGTTTAGGGCTTAGAATGTAGGGTTTAGGGTTTAGGGATTAGGGCTTAGGGTTTAGGGCTTAGGGTTTAGGGTTTAGGGCTCAGGATTTTGGGAGCTGAGGGTTGAAAGTTTAGGAACGAGCGTCTCCTTGCGGCTAGAGATCTCCCTATACGTAGCCCTTAAAGGAACTCTTATATAAGGTAGATCCCTTAAAGGAGCCCTTAAAGGAACCCCTATAGATCCCTTAAAGGAGCCCTTTAAGGAACCCTTATAGTACAATATTGCTAGTGGTCCCTCCTGAACAAACCCTGTAGAACAACACTCATGTCTGGTCATACACTGTCGCACAAGTTGCTGTGGGACATGGCTTGCCCTACTGTACTGCTGCGATATCCCCATGTCTAAAGGCCCCGAAAACTCGGGTTTAGCGTGTAGGGTTTGCAGTTGAAGGTTTAAGGCAAGTTTAAGGCTTTGACCTCCGCATTACTGACGAGAGTTTGGCAGGGTTGAATGCTTATCGCCCTGCAAGCCTTGCGGACCTTAACCCCTTAACCTTGCGGATTCCAACCCTCACGTCACAATGAGCTCGGAGCGTAATATGAGCTCTAAGCAATTAAATTAAACATTTGGGGCTTGAAGCTTCGGCAGCTGAGAGTTGCTGGACAAAAAGGCCAGGGCTTGCGTTCTGAGGGTTTGGGGCTTAAGGCTTGGGGCTCACGGAAGTCTACGGGCTTTCTTCATATAGTATCCGGGTGAACCCCCGAAGCGCAACTTGCAGCCGAAGTCACCGTCATCTTTTGCCCCCACCTCTCTGCATAGGTCAATGCAGAGGCGGCACTGGTGTCGACCTTCGAAGAGTCTGGGCCCTCACGATAAACCCGAAACTCTAAGGTTTTTACTTGCAGTAAGAGAGGGGAGGTACAGGGCATTAGGGTTTCCTGGATCGCAGAAAACCAACAGCTTTAGGCTTTCAAGCTCCTTCTTATGGTGTCCTTTGATGGCCTTAGGGCTTCTTTAACTCCTGAGTTCCCTATCATGAGTTCCTGAAAACGAATCTTATGAACCCCAAACCCTCAAAGACCCTAAACCCTAAACTTTGAGGTAGGCTTTCCAAGCTGGGCTCCGGCTCCCCCAGGTTTCGATCCCAGGGCTTCCGGGCTCGAGCTCGGGGCCCCTAAACCCTAAACCCTAGGGTTCAGGGTTTCGGCTGATACCCCTAAACCTTGGTAGTAGTCGTCGTCATCGCATCGAACTTAATACCCACCCACGGATCTAAACCCTCACTCCTTCAGCCGGAGCCCTAATCCGAACCTGCTTCACACTGGCGCCCGCTTTCAGCAGCCTGTTCACCATCTTGGCCTGAGCGGACATCAGCTTAGCATGGGGTGAAGGGGAGTTGGTTTTGGCTCGACTTGCTGAAATAAACTTAGGCTGCGTGCGGGAATCTACAAAGGTATGTGTATATGTGCATATATACATATATACACATAGGTGTATGTATGTATGTATGTATGTATGTATGCATACATATGTATACAGATGTGTGTATATATATATATTTATTTATTTATACATGTGTATAAATATGCATATGTACATATATATATATATGCCCCCGTGTATGTACGCATAAACATAATATATGCATGTACATGTTCTGTATAAGTATACATTATGTGTATATATATACACACACACACATACATACGTACGTACGTACATACAAACATACATACATACATACATACATACGTACATACATACATACATATACCTATACCTATACCTATACATATACCTATACATATACATATACATATGTGCATGTATACGTGTACATACACATACACCCTTACATATGCAAGAGAGAGAGAGAGAGAGAGAGAGAGAGAGAGAGCGAGCGAGCGAGCGAGCGAGCGACGGACAAACGACGGACGAACGGACAGACGGACGGAGGGACAGATGGACAGAGGGACAGACGGACAGACGGACGGCTGACCACACAACGACAATACATGAAAGCACAGAATGCTGCCTACAAGAACCCACGCACAATTAAGCACACTGTGGCCGTAGAGCCTGTTCCGCATCGCTGGCTCCGAGCCTGAGGAACAGGACCGTGGCAACTACCGACGTGCATGCGGCCCAGACAAGACATGATGGGGTTTGAAACCATAGTACGACTCGAAGGGAAGCATTGGGTTGTTGAGCAATAAACATGGAGGTGTCGGTGCCCATCGCTTGTATTGTAGGGCTTCCTGTTGTCTCTGTTGATGACAGTCTTGCTTCACCTACTGTCGTTGTTACAGCTGTGGCTGTCTTTTGGTGGTTGATGCTTGCGTAGTCGTTCGGGGGGCATACTATACTACACTTACAGTAAGGACTTTAGTGGGACACTATTTCCAATGATTCCGATCCCTGTAGAACTACGTTCGCGTGGCCTGGGTATTCCAGATCTCAGGAGCCTCCGGGTCTTCTGGGCTCAGGAGGTTTAAGGTTTCCGGCTATGGGTCTCGGGTTTAGGCCTTTGGGTTGGGGAGGAGGGTGGCTTGAGGCGATGGGCCCTTTTCCTCAAAATCCCTAAACCCTAAACCCCAAAACATCCTGAAACCCTAAACCCTGACCCCCAGAACCCTAAAAACCCTCAAGACTGGACCCCCAAGCCCTGAAATCCTAAACACTGACCACACCCCAACCCCAAAGATCCTAAACAGTGACTGGGCCCTAGCTGACCCCTTAAACCCGAAAGCGCTTCTTCGCTGGAAAGCCAATGATGCCCTTTCAGATCTCTCGAGAGCCTCCGACACTAGGGTTCAGGGTTCAGGGTTTAGGGTTTAGGTAGCAATGTACATGGCGAGAATACATGGAAAAAACTGATTTTTTCTGACCTTCTTCCGTGATGCGATCTTGCTTGGACTCGGGCGACACCGCAACCCCTGCTAGTCCTCATCATAAAAGTCATCGGTGAATCTCTGCTGCTATAGACCTCAGATCAACACCCGTCACCACTAAGTATGTGGTAGCTAAACCCTGCCTTTTTTTGATCAGCTCCCCTGAACCCTGAAGCAGGACTACGCCCTAAGTCCTAATCTCGGAGCTGGGGTTTGGGGTACAGTATGCTATACGCGTCATAAGAGCCCCTAGCGGATGATACTAATACCTATCATAGATTCTATATTAATCGCGCTTCATCAACCCGAACCTGTGGATCTATCTTCAAGACCACCTGGGAGTTTCAAAACACCAGGGAACGTTATTGAGGGGTCCTCATCATAAAGATCTTTTCTACCCCCTTTTCGGAACTCCCATCCCTAAACCCTAAACCCTACAATCCCCCATGGAAGGATGGTCAGAACCGGCTAAACCCCCAACTGCCTTGCTGCAGCGAAGTGCATCGCCCCGCGTCCGAAGGCATCGGCGGCACCGACGCTGGCACGGCGGCTAAGAAGGGAGGCGACTGCCTGGTACTACCGGGGCTTTAATGATTAGAAGAGGGTTCTGGGGTATATTCTGCTATTGAATGTACTGATTTCGGGTTTAGGGTTTAGGGGTTTAGGGGTTTAGGGTTTAGGGTTTAGGGTTTAGAATGTGCAGGTTATGCAGGCTCATATCATCCGGGTCTTAGGATTTCGAGCTGAGCGTCGAGAGCAGATTGCATACGGTTGCTACACGGGAGTTTCCAAAAACAGGGCGAAGTTGCAGAGGCCTAAAACAAAAACAGCAACCTCTTCGTTTAAAGAGACTCAAAGCCCTTACACTACTAAACCCTCCTAACCCCTAACCCCTAAACCCCTAAACCCCTAAACTGGTCCTAAACCCTAAACTGGTCCGAAACCCTAAGCCCCGAAAAACCCCCAAACCCCCAAACCCTAAACCCCTAAACCCCCAAACCCCCCAAACCCCCTAAACACTCAACCGCTTCAGGCGTAACGCATGACATTCGGGGACTTCGAATTTCGAACCGAGGACTTGGAAGAGTTTGTCCCAGAGGGGGTCTTAAGGGTTAGCTTAAGGCTTGGGTGAAAACGGTTTAGGGTTTAGGGTTTACGGTTTAGGCTTTGGGGTTTAGGGTTTAGGGTTTGGGGGAAAACTACAGCACGAAGGGATACAGTTTGTACCAATTCGTAATCCAAATCAGGAGTACCGGGGATACTTATGCGTAATAATTCAGACCTCCCGAGTGGATTCAATCCTCCTTCGAGTACCGCTCAGTTACAATTACAAGACATGTTCCAGAGCGGCTGCCTTTGGCGGCTCGTCTGCACCGCAGCCCTTTGCACCTTCTCCATCCTAGGTGGGAATGAGGGACCAACAAGCTGACGTTTCACCTCACCCCTAAACCCTAAACCTAATGCTTCACCGGCGGTTCCCACTGCCTTTCAGCTCCGAGGATGCAGGCCCAGAGCGGTTGCCTTTGGCCCCAAGATCGACCGAGGCACAGGTCTAAGGGCTAGAGAGCCCAATACCTCTTAATTAAGGAATATACCTTAAATCATAATATTACGGCCCGCCCCCATAATTTACGGTATATTCCTTAATTAAGGGGTACGGTATTGGGTTCTCTGGGTTCACCTTAAACCAAAATGCAGCGGCTCGGACATCTCCTCGCTGCGGCCTCCTTTCAAGGTGGCTACTGACGGGCCACGTGCAGGGCCGGTGGCCGTGTGTTCAAAAAAGGAACGGTTTAGGGTTTAGGGTTTAGGAACTTGGCAATCGTCCTGGTCGGGTGCAGCCAGATGTCGAACTTGAGCATCGAGGAAGAGTCGGAACTCCCGCACGCGGCGACTTGAGCACAGCTCCAGACCTCAACCTGGGACTCGGATCGCGGGCTGCATGTCCCGGAGCCCTAAACCCTAAACCCTCAACCCAAAACCCTAAACCCTGAACCCTAAACCCTAAACCATCAACCCCAACCCTAATCCCTAGAGCCCTACGGAGCCCTTTCGGAGCCCTTTCGGAGCCCTTTCGGAGCCCTTTCGGAGCCCTTTCGGAGCCCTTTCGGAGCCCTGAACTCGAAACCCAAAGCCGAAGTTCTGAAACCCTAAACCCCACATCCTGAACCTTAAACCCTGAACCCTAAACCCTAACCTACCAAAACCAACTATTTTGTAGGGCCCCTATAAATTCCATACTAGGGGTTTAGAATAAGAACCCACAAAAAAAAAAGTAGGTTTAGGTAGGTTCAGGTAAGCCCTAGATACCCAAAAGCCCGAAGCTCCGAGTCCCTAAATCCTACATCCTAAACCCTCAACCCTAAAACCCCTAAACCCTAAACTCTAAACCCCTAAACCCCTAAACCCTAAACCCCTAAATGCCCAAAAGCCCGAAGGCTCTGAGTCGATATCTGGGGGGCTTCAGTAGAGGATCTGCCTCTGAGCGACCCGAGGATGCCGCATACCTTGCCGCGACTTAGGCACTTATAGTAAGCCCCAAAAAGTTGGAAACCGGATTAAGGACAATTCGTGCTGGGATTCCCTATATATGACTCTTAAGGATTGAGGCTATTGGTTTTCCAACTTTTGGGCTTGTACCGTAGGGTCTTATGTAGGGGCCTAAATAGTTAGAATAGGGTTTTGGGGGCTCCTTCTTATAATTATAGTATAATATACCCCCCCCCCAACCCTATTCTGATTATCAAGGCCCCTATATTAGAGCTTTTTCTAGAGTTGGGTTGACTGTTGTCCGCCGGCGCCGGATCTCAACTATCCTACACACTCAGTACTCAACGACCTTCAGCATCATGGCCGTCAAGATCAACATCAGATGTCATCATCGTAAAATCCAGAGAGGAGAAATACGAAGTTGCCACCAAGAACAAGCTGCTAGAGGTGGACGACAGAGTTTCAGCAGTAGGCGGGGCCCGCAGGCTGGTGGAGGACAAAGAACGGGCTGGCCCGAGGCATCCGTGTTGGGACCGCTGGGTTTGAGGTTTAGGGTTTCGGAATTAGGGCTCGCAGAGTGTAAGATGTGATGGAGGCAGGGCTTACTTAGGACTTGATTGAGAATCGGGCATTTCAAGGCTTATTGAGTCTAGAGTTTGGCATTCGTGAAGCTGGGAATGCAATCTTCTAGGGGATTCGACGGTCACGGAAGCCATATAGTGAGAGCCGTAATAGACAGAATAGGAGTTCGGGATAACATGCTGTAGTATATTTCTACATGGACTGCAAAGGGATGTTATAACTCATTATCATGGACCCTATATTGTGGTTTAGAATTTCGGGTTCAGGGTTCCGGGAGGCTAACATAGAGAGCACCCCTACCGCAGGCCTGAAACCCTAAACCTACGTCTACGTAAGACCCTGATCTCATCTAGAGTGTCAGGTTTGTTGGAGATTCAAGATCGAAGTCCAAACTTCGGATTGTGTGCTTGACTTTCGGGGCTTGGGATGTAGGGTTGAAGTTCAAGGTGAGTGCACTTGTACTGTTGGACTTCTTGCTGCAATCAGGCTCTTTCGAGACCACGAAATCCGCAGTTCTGGCCGAAACCCAAGTCTCGACAAAAGAAAGCAACTCCGTTCGTTCAATCCAAAGCACATCAACGGGGTCTTCCCGCGGCAGCTGCTTCCATTGACACTGGCCCTAGGCAAAGCCGTTCATGAGACTCGACATTTTGGGCGCTTCCGACTTTGGGCCATCCTAGATATTGAACCTAAACCCAACTCCTGAAGCGTTTACCGAAACTCTAAATGCCGAACTCCAAGATGTTGTCCGTCTGGGGTTTATGCGTACGATTTCGTGCCTAGGGATTCTGTTGAGCCTGGAGGTCAACCCGATTTCAAGGGCTTCAAGTCAAGAAAAGAAACGTTCCAGGCCTCTGCCAAGCACAGTGCTCTGTCATGTATTCGCACATGTCTGCATACATGCACATATGCATGGCACATGTACGCACACCTGTAAACGCAATTAGGTATGCATGCCTGTCTGTATTTTGGCCAAGCCAAGCCTCAAAACCCAAAGCCTGTAAGAAGCGACTAACTGAACTCCAAAATGTGTAAAGTTAACCCTTAACCCTGAGCCTAAACTCGAAACCCCCCAACTTTCCCCTGAACCACCGGGACCGACACCCGTCCATATCCTCCAGCGCCTGGCGAGGTGGGCCGCAGTCGATCGTAAAAGCTGTGTTTGGCTAGGGCTTAGGGTTTAGGGTTTAGGGTTTAGGGGGTCTCTAAAGTGCACATCTCCGAGGTTAGCCTAGGCCTACTTGTAACCCTACGATCAGCTACTAAGTTACTACTGAAGTTACTGATGCCTCCCCAATCCCTGACACCTAAACCCGAAAATAAGAACTGCACATTTCAAGTCCCCAAAATATATCCCTTAAAGGAAAATAGAACACTTGAGGGAACTACCCATTTACAGGCTTCTGGGGCCTGCTCCAGCTCAGCCACATCACCCGCCGCAGCCAAGCGAAGCACTGTAACCTTTTGCGACTTTGCGGAAACCCTTAAAGCCCTAAAAACCCTAAAAAACCCTAAAAAGCCCTAAAAACCCTGAAAGAAAGGGGCGGGATCCTGCTCATCCTATACTGGCTGAAGTCTTTCGGAGGTTGAGGAATCCAGCATTCCCTGTCAACCATGCAAGAATTTGAAGCAGAGCATTTCGAGTTCAGGGTTCACGGTGAAGGATACAAGGTTCCCACGACTTAGCTTCTGTCCCACAAACCCAAACCCCTAAACCCTAAACCGGGAAGATTAGAAGAGCTCACTGGCATCCTAGCCCCAAACCCCACAGCCGGTTGAGGCCCCAGGCCAAGAAACCTAAAGCCCTCCGAAGGCAACAGGCCTGCAGTGGGGCTTCCGATATGGCTTTTGCAGGAATTTTCGGTGTTGTTCCCGCATTGCTCATCAAAAGTTTAACCGTCTAGACGCCTAGATCCGGATCTCAAACTTCTGCCTAAACCCTAAACCCTAAACCCTAAAACCCTAAACCCTAAACCCTGCTTAAGGTCGATCCTGGGCTCCCACATCAATGCAGCACCACCCATGCGGGGAATGCATGAACAGGATCCTCAAGATAAACCCTGAAAGTGCAGAGAATCCGACGGTATGCATCCTTATGAACCAGGTAATATAGAAGCCGTAACAGTTCGAACAGGGTTTTGCTGTTTTTAAGAATCAATGATAACTAACTAAATATATAACTAAATATATATATATATATTACATCAGTTATTTACTTATACTTATGTTGATACTAAGGAACCCCTAGGAACAGCAGGACTCGTTGTTCAGACTTCTACACTCGATCCTGAACACTACACCCTCAAATCCCAAACCCTAAAACCTCAACCCTAAGAACCCTCAAACCTAACACCGAAACACTAAACCCTGAAACCCTCAAAACCCTAAAAGCCCTCAAAACCCTAAGCCCTAAAACCCTAAGCCCTTAAAGCCCTCAAAACCCTAAGCCCTAAAAACCTTAGCACTTAACCTAAACGACCTCAATACTGTAAACCCTAAAGCCCTAAACCCTGAAGCCCTCGAAACCCCAAGCCCTAAAACCCTGAACCCTAAACGCCCTCAAAACCCTAAGCCCTAAAAACCCTTAACACTAAAAGCCCTAAAAACGCTAAGCCCCCAAAAAGCTCCCAAAACCCTGAGCCCTAAACCCTAAACCCCAAACCGTAAACGCCCTCAAAACCCTAAACCCAAACCCCAAAATAGCCCTCAAAACCCTAAACCCTAAAAGCCCTCAAAACCCTAAACTCAAACCCATAATAGCCCTCAAAACCCTGAGCCCTAAAACCCCTCAACCCTAAACCCCAAACCCCCTAAACCCTCAAAACCCTCCAAACCCTAAAGTCAAAAAGCCCTCAACACCCTAAACTCCTAAACCTCTGCCTGGGGGGGCGCCGTCGTCACTGGCTCCCGGTCTTCGAGCTTTGCCTCGCTAAAAAGGATTAAAGCAGAAGGGCTGCTCTTAGGGTTTAGGGTTTAGGGTTAGGGTTTAGGGTTTTGGGCTTAGGGTTTAGGGTTTAGGGTTTTGGGTTTTAGGGTTTAGGGGTTTTAGGGGTTAGGGTTTTGAGGGCTATTATAGGGTTAGGGCTGCTCTACGGGTAATTTAAGAGTGTAGGGTTTAGGGTGCAGGGTTGAGGGTGTATGGTTTAGGGTGTACGATGTAGGGGTTTTAGGGTCTAGGGTGTAGGGTTTCGGGTGTAGAGTTTAGGGTTTAGGGTGTAGGGTTTATGGTTCAGGGTGTACGGTTTATAGGGTTTCTTGACAGGTGCTTTAAGAGTTTAAAGCTTCGGGTTTTTCTCTCAGTCTCTAAGGATAGTTTAAGAATTTTGGGGTTTCAGGTTCGGGGTTCTTCAACGGTATGTTTAAAGAGTTTAGGGTTTGGGGGGGGGGGGCTCATAGAACCTTAGAAAGGACGCTATGCAACCCTTCCTTGAACCCTGAACCCTTCCATAAACCCTCATGGAACCCTTATGGAACCCTCCCAGAGACCAAACGCATAGATGGAACCATTTCTAGGGAACCCCAAAACACCTGCTCAGGGACTTTCTGCCAAGCTGCCGACAACCGTTCCATGTCCTCTTCCAGGAGGACGTGCCTCCTGAACTGGACCCCTGGCTGGTGCTTTGCTATAAGGCTTTATGGTCTCTTGTCTCTTAAGGTTTGAACAGGGTCTGTAAGGGTTTGATAAGGTGGTACACGTTTTGCTGCGTGTCGCATCCGCATATCTCGTAACAGTGTTAGAACACAGAAGGTTTCCATAGGGGTTTCCAAAGGTTCTATATCAGGGCTCCTGTAAGGTTCCTGCAAGGATTTCGCAAGATTCGGGCAAAAGGCTTGGTGTTGGGCGGATACAGTAGGGTTGACGGCTCATAATTAGGCACTGCCGTGTTGTTGAATTCAGCATGCCCTCCCCCAGCGGAGTCTCCGGATCAATCGGCATTTGCGATCGCGGAGGCGTCTCCAAAGGTTGCGATCGTAGGGTTTAGGCTTTAGGCTTTAGGCTTTAGGGTTTAGGGTTTAGGATTTAGGGTTTAGGGTTTAGGGTTTAGGGTTTAGGGCATCTGTGTCAGTAGACATCCTGGAACCGTTGACGGGGTCGCCGGCAGGTCCAACTCCACTGGATTCTCATCCGAAGCACTATCCATGTGCCACGGAGATGTGTCAGTTGCACCGCATCTATTTTGGGAAGCTCCCATGAACCCGTTGATCAGAGTTCAGGGTCTCTTACCGAGGGTTCTTTCTGAAGGGATTCCTGTCGAAGCTAGGGCACTTCAGAGATCCTTATGAATGGTTCCTTCTTGCCTGTTTACACCCTAAACCCTAAACCCTAAACTGGGACAGGGTTCTTCGTCAAGGGATCCTTACTAACGCGTATGTGGGTAGCTCTGCAAGCAAGGATCCCTTCTACGGTGCTTTTTTCACGGGTCTGGGGTTTAGGCTGTAGGGTTTAGGGTTTAGGGTGCCATGCTACTTTGGGGACCTGAAAGGGACCCTAAGTTGGTGCAAAGCCCCGGCAAGCCTTCAGACAAGCTCTCGGTGATCCGGAGGAGGTCGTGCAACACGTCTGGGCGGGCGTCGGGTTAGGGCTTAGGGCTCCCAAAAAAAGAGGGCCTTTAAAAGGGGTTGGGGCTTGGGGGCTTAGGGGTTTAGGGCATATGTAGGGCTCAGAGTTTTTCGGACTTCGGGTCTCTCGGATTAGGCTTCGGCTCTTGGCGATTTTCCCTCAACTCTGAAGCTTCTGTGATATTCAAAACCCCGTACCTAAACAAACGTATGCAGCACTTCTACCATTATCCAGGATCCCCCGACCAACCTGACGCCGGAGACAAAAGCTTTAGAGACGGGCCTGGGGGACCTGTAGACCCTCGCCTGCCACGTCCTATAAGAACCCTGCATAAACCTATACAGCCCTACAATGCCCCATAACCCCCTCTCGCCCCGAAGACAATCTCTCAGGATTCGCCCGAAGGTCGAATACCCCTCAGCCCTAAACCCAAAACACAGTAAAACCCGAACCCCTTAAAGATTAAAACACTAAACACTCTAACCCTCAAGCCCGAACCCTAGACCCCGAAGCAGCAGCCCCACACCCTGAACACCCTACACCGGTCAGCTTACTGGGTTCTTGTTTCGAATTTCAAGTTAAGCTACCAAAACTCTAAGCCCTATAGACGACCATAGATCCCTACGACAGCAACTTAAGTGAACTTCAACTCCTTAGCCAGAACCCTGATGCCCAAAACCGAACCTCTTCCTAAGCCCTCAAACCAATAGACCCCTAATCTCTAACCCCCAAGCCTAGATCCTACACCCTAAAACCCCCAGACCCTAGGTCCTAAACCCTAGACCCTGAACCCCCCCAGGTCCTAAACCCTAAACCCCCAAACCCTAAACCCTAAACCCGCAAACCCTAAACCCCCAAACCCTACACCCCTAAAGCCCTATAGATCCCTTTAAGGAACCCTATAGATCCCTTTAAAGGAACCCTGAACCCCCTAAACCGCTTAGACCCTAAAGAAGCACCGCACTTCGGCCTGAAAGTCGCAAGCGCTCCCCCGACTCGGACTGAAGACCTGGCACCCAAAACCCGAAACCCTAAAGGTAAAAAGGGTACTATAAGGGTTCCTTTAAAGGGTACTATAAGGGTTCCTTTAAAGGGTACTATAAGGGTTCCTTTAAGGGGTACTATAAGGGTTCCTTTAAAGGGATCTATAAGGGTTTAGGGTTTAGGGCTTAGGGTTTAGGGTTTAAAAGCCCTACCTGGACCCGAAAGAACCTACCTTTTTAGGGTTCCTTGTTAAGAATTCTTTATATAAGTCCTTGTTATTTGGGGTTTAGGTCAGCCCCAAACCCTCAAGGTTTAGGGTTTAGGGTTTAAGGCTTAGGGTTCCTTTAAGGGCCGCTAAGAGTCTTAAAGCCCTGAACCCTAAAGGTTTGGGGTTTAGGGCTTAGGGCTCCTTGAAGGGCCTTTAAGAGCCTTATTTCTAAAAAGGGCTTAAAAAAGGGCCTTGAAAAGGGTTTAGGGTTTAGGTCTTGGGGTTTATTGTTAGGGTTTAGGATTTAGGCCTTGGGATTGATTTAGGGTTTAGGGATTGAGGCCCTAAGAATGACAGTACGACTACGCAGGAACGATAACAGGATATTAGTCTAGTGCTTAGGGTTCCTATTTTGACTATGTACCTCGAGAAACCCTACTCAATCATTATTCAAGCACCTACATTAACCTCTGATGCTTACAGGGTTTCAGAGCGTCGGGCTTAGAATCCAAAAGATTAGGGGTTTAAGGCTTTAGGGTTTAGGTCGTTGGCTTTCGTGCTTTGAAGGTTTGAGTTATCGGGTTTACACCCACCCTCTTTTAAGGACATGGGTTTGTCACCAGACTCCCGAAACCCTAAACCCTAAACCCTCTTTAAGAGGCCACGGGTTTTTCTGACCAGACTGAGCGCCGCTTGTCCTGATCTAGGGACAATGATGCAGGCGTGCCCAGCCACCTCTTCCAACTCTGAGCCAATCCGAACAACACTGGGTTTGCAGGGAAGTAGTTGTAGTGCTTCTGTGAGTTTGGTCCTAAGCCCTAGGCCCTAAACCCTCATAAATTGAACCCTCGTGCTCCGCACACCCTCATGAACTCAAGTCTAAGCCTCTAAATTTGTCTTCTATAATCTCCGTCCGGAAACCCACAGCACAACACTCCTTGACCCTCAGCCCTATGGCCCTCGAACCAGACGCCTGAATCCCTGATTGCTCCAACAAAAATCCTCGGAACCCCCTTAGAAGGCGCTCCTTCTGGAGCCCTTACAGAAAAAGTGTCCCTCTGGTGCCCTTGCAGAACCCCTAAATACTCACAGAACCCTTCAAGGAACCCCTGACCGTTGTATCTGAAGGCCTTTCTTCAAGTCCTCGGAGAGGGCCGACTGCGCGATGGAGGCGCTTCGGAGCCTGATGACCTCCTGGTGCAGGGATCCTAAGCCCCAAACCCCAAACCCTAAACATCCCTAAAGGGATCATCGTTCGGTGCTCCAAAGGGTTCCTTGAGGTTTTGAGTTCAGGATTTCGGGTTCAAGGCTGTGGGTTGAAAGGAGGGTTCTGGGTTTAGGGCTCAAAGTTCTGGCTTCAGGAGCTTGGGTTTAGGATGAATCCTCGGACTTTGGGCTTACGAGTTGTTACTCTTCTGGGTTTGGGAAGTTTGGGGGTTGTGCTGGGTGTCGGGTTCTGGGGTTAAAGGGCCCTACAATGACAAACCCTAAACCCCTAAACCCTAAACGCCCTCAACCCCGAACCCCACACCCTATACCCCAAACCGCCGTAGATGTTGCTTAGGGTTGCGGCCCTCGGCTTCACCCCCGACCTCCTGCAAAGACGCCAGGCACTTCTCCATGGCTTGGATCTGTCGCGCCTTTTCGGGTTTAGGGTTTAGGGTTTGAAGGTCCAGGGTTGAGGGCTCATAACTGCTAAACCCTAAACCCAAAACCCTAAACCCTAAACCCCTAAACCTTACCATGATGTACCCCCAAACCCCCCCTCCCCCCCCCCCCCCGTCCCCAAAATCAGGTTCCTATAGACGAGCCGATCCCTTGCTCGAGTAGAGGGAGGACCACTTCAGTTTGGGCTTAGGATTGAAGAGTTCAGGGTGTAGGGGTTTAGGGTTTAGGGTTTCGGGCTTGGGGTTGAGGGTAGGGATAGGGTTTTGAGTTGCTGGGCTGGTTTAGGCTCCAGTGATTTTAGGCTCCAGGGATTTTTGGGTTTAGGGTTTAGGATCCACGGCTGCTTGCTTGACAATTCATCGGCGGCTTTCCCCCGGCTACGCCTGCGCATTGAACTTGTCCAGGAGGCTCACCGGCGCAGATGAAGCCTGACTAATTGGATTTAGTACGGCTTGCTAGAAAGGCCTTCGTGGGGGTTTAGGGTTTAGGGTTTAGGGCCATAGTGGGGGTCATACGAAACCAAAACTATATAGTTACCTCCCTTGCGTCCCTGGTTACTAGGTCCCATGACCCTCCAAGTAGGGGCAGGGAGGCCCTGACCCCGAACCCTGATCTGAAAGGGTTTAGATAATGTAGGGCCTTAATCATTACAATAGGGTTCTGGGTCCTTTCTAGTACGGTTAGGAAAAAAAGGAACCCCCCCCCAAAAAAAAAAAAAAATGATATTTGTATTTGTTGTTGAGGCTCGTAAATATTAGGTGTTTTGTTGGGGGTTTGGTTCAGATCATCAGATCAAGTGACAAGTTTCTGGAGTGGGGGGGGGGGGCGGCACTTCGGCTTTGGAGCTTAGTGCCTGGGCGTGGGGCTCAGAAGCCCATACATTCAGGCAACTGCCTTAAGGCTGCCAGCATGGGGTTTTAGGGAGGTTTAGAGTTGCAGGTTTCTCTTTGAGGTCTAGAGAGGGTTTAGGGTTTAGGGTTTCGGGCTTGGCATCGGGAATTCTAGCCAAAGGACTTGTATTCGATACTGCCCCAAATCCCAAGCCCCACGAGTGACAGTCGTCACACTCAACTCGGCTTTGGGAAATGCTCTGGGAAGTTCTTGGGGGCGCTTCCAAACGAATCCGACGTCGCTTTTTTTGACGGGCTTCATGTTTATAGTGTAGGGCTTAGGACTTAGGATTTGCCGTTGCAGGTCTTACGCTCTTGGTCCACATTGCTTGGGCCATGGGATCTGGTTGATTGTGCTGTCTCGTGCATGGGAATCAGAAGCTGGGAGCTTGAATGTTGCAATATAAACATTAAACAGAACCCCCAAGCCGTACACTGAGACTAGGACCGCACGTCCCGTGGCATTAGCCGCCGAAGCTTGAGCGAGCTCCCTGCGCGGCAGACTTGGAGACCTGATCTTGGCGAAGCCGCATGCTGTCGAAACGGCGACGACGACGATGATGATGACGAGGAGAACAAGTACTAGCACCAGCAAAAGATGGTGAGGATCGCGAGGACGATAACGATGCCGACGACGGGATGATGCTCGTGATGATCGCGAGGATGACGATGATGAGGTGATGATGATGATGAGGAGGAGGATGAGGAGGAGGATGAGGATGATGATGATGACGATGATGATGATGACGATGATGATGATGATGATGATGATGATGATGTGATATATTGATGTTGGCGACGATGGTGGGTGCTGGTACTGATGATGAGTGATGATGGTCATAGCCACAGGATGACACAACGACACACAGGTTGCAGCAACACTCATACTCAGTATGGCAAGTATCACGATAATATTATCGGATCCTTAAGGGAGGGTGGTTCAAGCGGGGGGGGGTCCCAGGGATCCTTAGGGAGCTTTAAGGAATCTAAGGGAGCCCTGGGAGAGTTGGGGATTATTGGGTTATATACCCCTCTTAGAACTCCCTCCCTTAAGGATCCCATAATAATATGTGTGCAAAGCTCTTACTGAAGCTCCGCCTGGATCCGGGAAGTCCAGATTTCTAGCAGTCCCCTGCAACAGTTCCGAGGCGCTGGGGCCGCGCAGCAAGCCGATCCAAGCCACTCCTTTTAGGGGTTTAGGGTTTAGGGTTCTAGGATTTAGGGTTTAGGGTTTAGGGTTTAGAGTCTATGGTTTGGGCTGATGGTTTGGGCTTTGGCTTTGGAATCGTGGCTCATAGGACTAGGGCTGCTGGGGCGGAAGACCAAGCTCTAAGCACTGAGCCCTTTCGGCTTCAAGGTTCGTCTTTCCGGGAATCGGAGCTCATCCTGCCGGATGGCTTCAGCAGGTCCTTCGACAAGGGTATGTGGGTTACAACTCAGGACCTAGCCACAGGGCTACAATAAGCTCTTGCGCGTAACAAGCTGCCACTCCAAACGCAACATCGCCTCAAAATGGCAAAGCCCTCGAGCCCGGAACCCGGCAACTGAGCCCCCACGCCCTGAAACCGAAAACCTAAGACGTAAGTCAACGGCGTCAGAATGTTTCAATTAAGAGAATACAACGACGAGAATGAAAACGATGCGGCAAGAGTACTAACAGTAACATCAAGACTAGACGTGCTCATGCTACTAAGAGAAAGATTATATCTATTACTGTCACTTCTACTACGATGCCTGCTGTGAGTATTACAAATCGAAAATCGCTCAGCTTCCCTCTGGTAACTCCCACTCTCGATGCTGCACTTATACTATTTTGCTTTACTTTCGGCATGATCATTCGTTACTAAACCCCAAACCCTAAACCCGAAACAATAAACCCTAAACCCTTTGAGGCCGGGTGCTCTGCGGCCGGCACCACAGGGAACGACTCGTCCCCGAGGCTGAAGTCAGTGTCGGGCTCTTGGTAAGTGCAATCCTTGGGTTAGGGTTTGGGTTTAGGGTTTAGGGGTTAGGGTTTGGGATGTAGGGTTAGGGTTCATACCCGTATATCGCAGTTCAAAACAAACTTGCCCAGTTGCCGGTGGATTCAGGATTCAGAATTGGTTTAAGGCCTTGCGTTTTAGGCAGCTGGTGTTAGGGGTCTGTCCAGCTTGAGGACTCCTGAAATGTGTTGTATAGTCCCTTTCTCCCAAACCCTGAACCTTGAACCCTAAACCCTACACCCCTAGACCCAAAACACTAAACCCTGAACCCTACACCCCTAGACCAAAAACACTAAACCGACTAAACCCTAAACCCCTAGACCAAACCCTAAACCCTAAATCCTAACCCTAAACCAAACCCTAAACCCCAAAACCCTAAACCCTAAACCCCTAGACCAAACCCTCAACTCTAAAACCCTAATTAGACCAAGCCCTAAACTCCAAAACCCTAGACCAAACCCTAAACCCCTAAACCAAACCCTAAACCCTAAAACCCTAAACCCCTAAACCAAACCCTAAACCCCTAAACTAAACCCTAAACCCTAAACCCCTAAACTCCTAAACTAAACCCCAAAACCCCAAAACCCGAAGCTACGGCCGCCAAGGAGCAGCCCCCAGGAGGCCGAAGGAAGCCCGGAGCTCCAGCGCGAGCTCCGCGCCACCGGAGACCTGGCAGGTAGAGAAGGCTAGGGTTCCTTTAAAGGGTACTATAAGGGTTCCTTTAAAGGGATCTATAGGGTTGCAAAGGGATGTGTAGGGTTCCTTTAAAGGGTACTATAA
>CAJNJA010028120.1:0-31529 GCA_905231915.1 Symbiodinium necroappetens | reverse complement strand
ACAAACGTGATAAGTGAACACAATGTACGGCGGAAGAACCAAACAAATCTACACATGAACCTGCCCCAGGCGGGCAACAGCAAACCTTAAGCTCTCGAAGTCCGGCGTGCAGGGGCGATGGTGGATTAAAGCCGTAAACCCAAACTACGAAACCAGAAAACCAGAAACAAGATAAAACTTAAGCCTGGCAACCATGTGAAGCGGCAACTCCTAACCAATGAACTCGAACTGCGAACGGGAAAACACCAAAAAGTCTACAGCTGAACCTACTCCAAAAAGCATTCAAAAGTGGTAAATGACAAGACCTAAACTCCAAAAGTGTGGCGAGTGAAAGCCATCAACACAAACTGTGAAGCGGAAAACGCCAAAAAAGCTCCTAACGGCAAACCTTAAACGCCAATAGTGCGGTGCATGGCAAGCCGTAAACCCAAATTGTGACGCGGGAAACTGAACCTAACCAAAGTAGCACATTGGGAAGCCCAAATACCAATTGTGTAGTGAGAGACTAGCCGGAAACCCAAAGTGCGAAGCGGTAAATCCCAAAAACAACGAAAATCTGAATTTGACAACATTGGTAAGCGAAAAACTGCGCAACGGAAGAAAAACAACAGTCTGAACCAAACACTAAGCCCTAAAAGTATGGCCGGCCGCAAAAACGAATTGTGCAAAAGGTAGAAACGTATTCAACACTGGGAAAGGCAAAGCCTAAAGGCCAACAGTGTGATGAGTGAAAGCCAACACAAACTGTAAACCAAAATACCTAGTCCTAGCAACAACAAGCGTGAAAAACCTGAAAGTGCGGTGCCTGGCAAGCCGTAAACCCAAATTGTGAACCCCCAAAACATCTCCAACCGAACCTATCAAAAGCAGGAAATGGGAAACCCGAAATCTCAAAGGTATAGTGAGTGGCAAGTCGGAAACCCAAAGTGCGAAGTGGAAACCCAACGAATCTTAACTTGGGCAAGGGCCTGGGTCCCAAAAGGCGCACAGGAAGAGGACGGACGAAAAGGTTCCTGCGCCCTCGGCGAGGCGAAGCGCTTAGCTTCGAGAAAAAAGCTCGTGAGTGATCGTCCGTCGGAAGGAAGCGATAAGTTTCGGCTTCTGCGCTTCCTCTACTCTACTGAGTTCACCTCCACCACCACCGAAGGACTTCCGGCCGGGAGGTCGGGCTCGTTTCCAGGGCCCAGCAAATTCGGAGGGACGGTTCCAGAAGGCAGGGCCAAGAGAAGGCCACCGTCTCTTCGCAGCACCGGTGCACAGACCTGGGCCCCACGGTCCCGAGGCATGCTCGCTGCCGAGGCTCGGACCAAGTAAGGTGTGAGCAAGCCACTCGATGCAAAAAATCAAGTCGTTCACGACCATCTTTACGATGACGGGTAGCTCTGGCCGGCAGCCAGACAGTACAGCCTCGCCTCGCCGGGCCAACCCTGGCACACAGTTCCGGGAAGGAGCTTGCCAACGTCTGCCTTCAAGGCGCGTGGTCGACAGCAGACGCGTCTCTCCAGGATAACCACCGAGTCGGGGCGCCCTATTAACCAAGAGCCGGGTGTGCAGCGAACCGCAAGGATTTCTCGACCACTAGGTGCGGCCGAAAGGTACCGCAGCAGGGTTGCGAACTACGGGGCAAGGAAAAGCAATGACTTTTTTAGCCTGTCACACAAGCTTGTGTCGTTCTTGAGCCACACACTTTGGTGACCTTGAGCTAAAGCATCCACGTTCGGTGGCTCGTCAGTTATTTTTCGCCAGAACTCTTTACATGCCAAGCGAACGTGTGCCTAGTTCACACTTCAGAAACCCCAGCATGAAGCAAGAAGCATGTTTGCTCCTCGCCTCTCCTATCTTCGCCAAAATGGCGCGTGGATACTTGTTCTTCGTCAGTAGTCGTTATTATTTGTTTCCCGTATTGTCACGGTTATTCTTCGGCGTCTCTCGAGTGGGATATTTGTTTTATTGATCTTTGCCAGAGCAGGGTTAAAGGCTCCAGCACGTCGTCAGTCTGTTGTCGATATTTGGATTTTAATGTCATTATGATTTATTGTCTGCTTTTTCCCGTGTTGTCTCCTCCTCCTTCAGAACATGGTCTAGATTACATGCATTCCATGCTGGCCTGACAAGCTGAAAATTTGTGCAAAACAAATTCAAAGGAGACTGTGATCATGATCATGATGATAGTGACGGTGAGAATGATACTAAAAGTGCGGCGAGCTGTAAGCTGTAAGCCCAACCTGCGCAGCAAGAAAAGCCAAAAGAGCTTAGACTTGTGCCGAACGAAGGTGGTAAGCAGCAACCCCAACAAAAAGCCAAAAGCCTAGAAGTTGGGTGAGTGGCAAATCGCACACCAAGTTGCGAAGCTGAAGGCACCAAAACAAGTCTAGACTCTAGACCTGGTCCGCACAAGAGGTGGAAGGAGCTGAGCAAATCATAAACCCTCCATTTGTGGTCAGATGCACGCCTTTAACCCAAACTGTGGTGCAAAAAGCATTCTACAAAGGTTAACAAGTGGAAAGTTGCAAACCCTAACCCCTAACAGCGTGGTAAACTGAACCCAACAAAGGTTGGAAGTGGCACACCCTCAGTGACTGTAAGTAGCAAACCCTAACCCCTTAACAGCCTGGTAAATGCCGTGAACTGTGAAGCGCAAAAGAAACACTGAACCCAACAAAGGTTGGAAGTGGCACACCCTCAGTGACTGTAAGTAGCAAACCCTAACCCCTTAACAGCGTGGTAAATGCCGTGAACTGTGAAGCGCAAAAGAAACACTGAACCCAACAAAGGTTGGAAGTGGCACACCCTCAGTGACTGTACATAGCAAACCCTATATCCTAAAAGTGTGTTGAATGGCAAGCTGTAACCCACACCTGTGCAACGGAAATCACAGAAAGCTGTCTAAACCTGAACCTCAGAACATTGAAAATCCCGAAATTGAAAAGCGCAGTAAGTGGCAAGTGGTACAACCGGAAACATCAACCTAACAAGAGTGGAAAGTAACAAACCTCAACCCCGTAAAGTGTGGCGAGTGGAAAGAGGCAAACCAAACTGCGAAGCACAATAAACCCAAAAATGTCCAAACCTGAATCTAACAGAAGCGCGCGCTAGCAAACCCTAAACCCGAAGCAATGGGCAAGCCCGAAACTCAATTTTGTGAAGCGGCAAGCATCAAAAAAGTGTCAACAAACCTACTGTGGAGCAGAAAACAAAAGTCTACGTTTGAACCAAGCCGGAAACCCAAACTGTGCAAAAACAAACAATGCATTGTGCCGGGACTGTAGAACAATTATTTGAGCTAGAGTGCCAAGCAATCTTGCAATCTTGGTATCCCCGACTAGTTTGCCCTTTAAACCAAGATTGCGAGGGGTGGGAGCAAGATTGCCAAGCAATGTTGCTATGTTGGTCTCCAAAAGGTACACTAGTCGGCCAGAAAGTGAGGCAAGTGGGGCAGGGGGGGTGTGCAAGATTGCCAACAATCTTGCAGTCTTGGTCTAACCAGTCGGCGAGCAAATGGGGCAGGTAGGGCGAGATGACGAAGATTGCTTGGCAATCTTGCTCCCCCCTGACCAAGATTGCCATGATTACCAAGATGGCTCCATCAAACAATTGCTCTAACTTCCCGGCACAAACAAAGAATGAGCAAACCTGAACCTAACAGCAGTGTGTGGTGAGCGGCAAGCCCTGTAAACCCAAACTGTGAAGGGGCAAGCACCAAAAAAGTTCAATCCTGGGCTAAACAAACTGGGAAGTGGCAAACCCTAAACCCTCAAAGTGTGGTGTGCGGCAGGCTGGCAAAGTAAAACTAGCAGAAATGAGAACTGGCATTAAAAATCCAACCCTAGAAGTGGGGGGCCTAAAGCTAAAAAACTGTAAACCCAAATTGCGAAGCTGAAAACCCAAAAAGAAACTACAAACCTTAAACTCAGCAAAGTAGAACTTGCAAACCCTCAACGGAAAGCACTACAAAACTCTGAATTTGAACCTAACCACAGTGGAAAGTTTCAAAACCTTAACCCCAAACGTGAATGTAAACCTGTGCAGCGGAAACCCGTACAGAATCTGAACTGGCACGTTGCAATCCCGATAGCCTGAAATTAAAAGTGCGATGAGGTGCGAGCCCTACATCTAAACCATGAAGCCGAAAAACGAAGTCGAAACCTGAGACGAACAAAGTAAGAAGTGATGTATCCTAAAAACCTATAGCGTAAGCCCAAACTGAGAATCTGAAAACCCAAAAACCTCAAGTGTTTCGAGCGGCAAACCCTAAACCTGAAAAAGTGTGGTGAGCGGCAAGCTGCAAACTGAATCGGCACGACGAAAACACCAAAACTAACTGAGTGGCAAGCCGTATACCCGAACTGTGAAGAGGAAACCCCAAAAAGTTCATACTTGAGCATTTGCTATGGCCGTGTGCACGAACTCTGCGCGCGCTTTGGCGCCTTCTCTGAAGCTCCCCGTCGCAGTCTTAAAAGAGTGACATACTTAAAGTTAGCTCCGAAAAGGGCGTTGGGGTCCTGCCAAATTTGAGGATAGTGTCTTGAAGTAACCACTTCTAGCCAGTAGGGGCATTTCCTCCCTTTGCGTTTGCCCTGTGTCAATATTCGATCCTTGTAAGCTGAACAGAACATTATACTGTGAACTGGATCTTTTGTGTTGGCTAAGAAAACAGACCCCAGCAAGTCTTTCTGCTTCGAGTTAAGAAGTTTGGAAGGCGGTGTGGGCTCGCCTCCCTGTTTCCAAACATCTTGATTGGAGATTCTAGAATAAAAGGAAGCTTTAATACCTGTGCATCTTCGCAGCAGTCTATAGAAGACTGCGTCTATTTTATGGAGCACCTTATCGGTTAGCGTAAGGGCCTCAAGAGAATACATAAGTACCGGCGTATGGTAGAAAGGAACAGTCGCACTTTTTTGGTTCGACTAAGGCTACTATTCCATACCAATCGCAGTTTTTTGTAGGCGGTTTCTGCTAAGGCCGCTCTATGCGCTAGGGCTGTGTCGGCTGGTTTATTAACACAAGTAGGAAGTGGCAAGCCCTATACCTGAAAAACCGGGGTAAGTGGAAATCCTTAAACGCAACGGACAGCACCAGTTCAAATATTGTCTACACCTGAACCTAACAGAAGGGGGGCAGTCCCTAAACCGAAGCGGAAAACATCTGTATTTACACCTAACAGGGGTGGGCAGCAAACTCTTAAACCCTAAAGTTTGGCGTATGACACGCTGTAAACCCAAATTGTAACTTGCAAAACCCCACAAAGACTTCTAAAGTGGCAAAAACAACCCAAACTGCCAAGCCGAAAACTCCACATAAGGCGAAACCTGAATCAGTGCAAATTGGGAAACCCTGCCCCTAAATGCGAGCATACACTGAAACTGTCAAGCGTAAACTCCAAAAAGCGGCAAGCCCCGCCCCAACCTGGCAATAACGGCGAGTGACAAGCCCAAACCTGTAAGAGTGTAGTGAGCGGCAACCCATCAACTGAATCCTATTTGCAAAGCAAAAGTGGGATGTAGCAAACCCTAAATCCTAAGAGTGTGGTGAGTGGCAGGCCGTAAACCCAAAACCGCAAAACAAACGCAAACCCGAAACGCAAACCAGAAGCTAACAGAACTGAACGTGGCAAACCTTAAACCCTAGAGGTGCGGTGAGCAGCAAGCCGTAAACGCAAAGTGCGAAACCCAAACCCGTAGAGTGTGAACATGAGCCGGGCGAGCCCTGAACTGCGGGCACATTACACCTTCAAGTGGTAATGGGTTGGCAAACCCAAACCCTGAAAATACTGGAGCATCGGCACAATGTTGGCGGAAACCACCTAACCCCAAAAACACTGCACATGGCAAACCTTTTCGCCGCAAAATGAGCGGGGTGGCAAGCCCAAGAACGAGTTCAAACACTTACGGGGACGGCCAACCGTGAACCTCGAAAAAAACTCAAAGCCTGGGGAGTTGACCGTTAACTCCCAGAAGCTTTCCTTGACAAGTGGCGGAGGCTAGTTAGTTTATTCTAAGAGATTGAAGCTTTACCTAGAAGTTTATTTCCAGAGTTTAAACCGTAACTAGCTAACTCGCCAGGCCAGGGTTTGCTTTATTGAAACAAACTATCCAATTTGCTTTGGTAGAGTCTACTTCTCCAGAGGGAGGGGGGTGGGGGGGGAAACTAACTAACTCGCTTGGCCGAGGTTTGTTTCTTCGAGTAAAAGCTAACTCGCCTGGGCAGACTTTGTTTCTCCACAAAACGGCAAACGTTTGCGGTCATCTTTGTTTTGGTCTTGAAGAGCAAGGTTTGGCGGGGAGGGGAAAACAAACTAACTCCGAAACTCTGGCCCGACGAGTTGTTTCGGGTGGCACAAACAAACTCCGACCATGTGAGTTTGTTTCAGCGGTGAAAAAAACAAAGTCCGATGGTAGAAGTTTGTTTGTCTCAGTGACGCCACGGGGAGTGGCTTGGGCGTCGGGGGGTGTAGGGAGGTTTGTTTCTTTCTCCTACGAAAACAAACTCTGGGGGGAGGGGTTTGTTTTTCCTACGGAAAACAACTCTGAGGGGAGTGACGGTTTTTTTCTTACGAAAACCAAAGTCTGGGAAGGATAGGGGTTGAACGCTAGGGAAAGAAAGAAAATGCTGTATAACCAAAGCTAAACAAAACACGTCATCTCCAACACGAAGGATACAACCAGACGAAATCGCTTTAGGAGGTTAAATGCGAAGAAATAAATTGAACACTGTATAACCGAAAAATAAACAAAAAATCTTCTCCAACACGAACGAAGAAGCCACACGAAATCGTTTCAGAGGGGTTGAAAGCCAAGAAAAGAAGTTAAAGACTGCGTCACCGAACAATAAACCATAAACATCTTCTGCAACACGAAGGCAGAAGCCACACAAAATCATTTCAGGTGTGTTTAAAGGCCAAAAAAAAGTTAAAGACTGCATAACCGAAAAATAAACCAAAACATCTTCTCCAAGACGAAGGTAGACGCCACACGAAATCGCTTTAGGGGGGTTAAAAACGAAGAAAGAAATCGAATACTCCTACCCGGGACTCCGAAAGTTTGTTTTTGTGTGTCTAAACTAAATAACCCCTATAAAAGGTTTGTTTTCTATATCTAAACTAACTGGACTCGAAGGTTTGTTTTTTTTGCGTTTAAGCTAACTTGCGCCTACCCGGGACTCCGAAGGTTTGTTTTTCTGTGCCTAACTAAATAAACCCTACAACAGGTTTGTTTTCTATGTCTAAACGAACCTGCACCTACCCGGGACTCCGAAGGTTTGTTTTTGTGTGTCTAAACTAAACAAGCCCTATAAAAAGTTTGTTTTCTATGTCTAAACTAACTTGCGTCTGCCCTATTTGCTTTCATTGAACCCTCAAGCCCTAGAAGCCCTCCAACAGCGATTCGGTACCCTGCTATGATATGCTGCTATGAGGGTCTGCCAAACGGCCGAATCCGATGGTTTGCGTTCGAGTCTTCGCGATGTGCGGGGGTTTCAGAATCGCTGGCTTTTTGATTCTTGTCGTTTCAGGACTTTCGGGCTCTGGAGCCTCAATGACTGATGAGCTCTCGCTCGCAGCTGGATGCGACCACTGCGCTCTGAAAAGGGTGAAACCTGGCACACATTAACGGCAAGCAGCAAGCCACAAAATTCCAAAGTGCAACAAAAAGGGAAACTCCACCAGAACAAATGGAGAATGACAAATCCCACGCGACGCGCGGCCGACGAGAATGATGCGCAGCCAAGCGCATGTTTCCGAGAGAAATGCGAATGCCGATCTTTGCTTCAGGGCATCGGCGACGCTCTGTCCGGAGTTTCGGATGTCGGTTCAAGACCGGGCGACACGCAAAAGTGCGTAGCATCGCACCATGATTCAACGGTCACATCGGGAGTCGGCTGTCTGCATTTCTAGGAAAACCATCGTCAGGAAAAGAGAAAACTCCGACCCTCAAGGAACTGAAAAAGCATAAACAATTCTTTAAGACGGCGACCGGCTTGCCGAGAGACAGTACAAGTGCGACCTGTTGAGCGAATTTCAAGCACAGCCTGACTCTCGCCACATATGCCACATGCTCTCATGCAAGGCTGTAGGGTACACGCTCGTTGTAGCTCGCCGCCGCTGAGAGTCTGCACCTGCCAAAGCAAGAATGCTGCTCACAACCCAGTTGGGCTGTCGCACTGACCGCGCTGACAACGTACAGCCAACCTAGCCTCGTGGTCGGCGATCTGGTCAATGAGCATTGGCTTCGTGACATCCGTCTGGAATTGCGGATGCATGAACCTCGAATGAACAACCAAAGTGCTGAGTTCTAAGAACTGACTGCCGGGATACCTTTTCAAGAACAGAGGCAAAAACGCATCCCGAATCTTCATGAGGAAAAGGTCCTGAAATCGGCTGTCTGTGGCTAGACCATCCATTGAATGCTTGCACAATCACGCGTCCTTCACAGTGCCTTCGAACTTTGCACTGATCGTTTGTGGTTTGTAGGAGACCTTCATTCAGAGACACTCGCACACAGGAGACGGACAGCAAGACACGAAAAGGCTCAACCAGTCTACAAGGCTCTTGTTGAAACTGAAGTCCTGGCATTAAGCTTCGGTATCTCCTCACCTTCAGGACAATACGATGAGAGTCCGCAAGCATCAAGCCATCGGCCGCAAGGAAGCGTTAAACAAGCTGCCTTCTTTGATGTCATCCGGATTCAACAACCCCGCCAGCATTCGGATGAAAGTGGTCTGCAGGCGGGAACAGCTCAAACAACTGCATCGCTCCAGCATCCCACGTGGCCGATCCTTCCCACAGCCATTCTGGCCCAATAGGACGAGTATCTCTGAAGACGCAAAGTTTCCTGCCTGGTCACGGATGTCACGGAATGACCCACTCCGGCGCTGCAACATGACTGACTGACCGAGCGTGTCATCATTGTCAATACTCCACTCCGCCGCTGCGACATGCATCTGGTTTCATGTTTGGCCCGACCGCCCGGCCCGTGATCGACCCGTCTTTACTGGAACTCTCGCATAATTCCCCACGAACCTGCGACCCATCGTTGGCCTCGTGGATGTTCCAGCAGTATCATTAACAGTATCGTTTGGGCAGCGTGCCAAATGGAAAGCAGCAAATTTACCAAAATCTCCACACCGCATCGTTGATGCAACCCTAACCGTAGCATAATATGCATAATTATTAAGCTCGCTCGGGCTCGACCGATCGCGTCCGACATCACCCGCCCTTTGTGACAAAACTGACATGCCCAGATTCTCCACCGAGCCGCACGGACCATAACACGAGGTGCTTCAGATGAATGTTGTTTGTTCAGATGCGATCGCCGGGGTTGTGTCAAGCACTTGCGCACATCACCGCACCGTAGCGAACCATTGAGGGGGTTCTGTATGGGAGACAGGAGGGTGCCAAGCGCAACGAGTCCCCCACCTGTTTCAAAGGACTTGCCCGTGGCGACAGCCTGTGGCGATGTGGGTGCGTCTCAGGGAGTCCAAGGCACCCTGAAATCAGATCATCATTGACGACGACTTCAGTGGCGCAGCGTCTGTGGAAGAATTTGGGCTCTGCATCTGTCCACCGGAGGCAGCTTCAGTCAGAACGGGAAATGTAGGAGGCTTAATGGTTTGAATAAGATCTTGAGGTACCTTGAGATGTGACCAAATCCGCCGAGGGTCGTTTCACTGTTCTGTCGCGCGTCCTTCTAGAAGTTCGGGTTTGGGTCCCACAAGCTTTCCCTCCCAAGAACCCCCGGCCTCCACCTCTATCCTGCCGGAGTCGTTCCCGAGGCGGCTGCAAGGGATAAATCATGAACCCTCGCGAGGGCGCCGTTGGGGTTCCGAGCGGGAAATGCAAATACAAATCGAACCATTGGTGAGCCCTAGTGAGTGAGAGCAGATGTACCGATATCGAGTACGCGCATTTTGCACTGCGCAACTCTTTCAGGTGCCGTGGGCCTTGAGCGCCCTGGAACTGTGGAACCGTTGAACCGACACGGTTGTCCTTATTGAGCCTTATTGGGGACAAGATTTGCTCTTGAAGCTCTGAGAGAAATCCGCTAGGGCCTCTTGAAGCTTTGACGATGCCTGGATGCGACAGTTCTCTGCTCTTGGAGCCTTCTGGACTCTCGGCTCCTCCATCCTGCGACGCTCCGGGGCTTCTTTCTGCGTCTGATGTCTGTGAGACCAGTTTCGTTTCTCCGCTTTCCGCAGTCTTCGACATCGATTCTTTCTACATGAGTCCACCAGGCACACATGTCGAAGTGCCGAATTTCTGTGCGGTCTGCCAACCTCAACAGCAAAGATGCACAGTCGTGCAGCCGGTTACATCTTTAAGCTAGGGCTGCCGGTCAGTACATCAATAACGCCAGGGGTACTAGTAGTCGAAGCAACTTGGGCAAGCGACATGCCTTGATGTCTAGTCTGAAGTCGCCCATCAACTTGGTCATGTCTGGGTACCTTACACAATGTGCACTGAATCTCCTCTTCATGGAATGCTCAAGGTGAACGGAGCACTCCGTGTTGTGCATGCGATCCAGCTTTGAAGGATCCAGGTCTTCGCTGACTTTAAACGTCAGGGAAACCTGCACGTGGTCACGTGGTACGGCTTTCTTTGCGAAGTCGAAGCAAAAGCTGTCGTGCCTCTCGAAATCTCAGGTTCTCCTGCGACCCATTCAGAGACTCCAAGTTGACTCCAAGCTCGCCGCTGGAAGAAACTGCTGTGTCTAAGTATGTGGCCTGCACAATTCGCCCTTCTCGAGTTTTCACTGTTAATCACGGCTCAGTCATGCTATTCCGGCAAACTGTGCAACTGCACACCTGCAGGCTTCAGCCGTTGATCAGCGCACCCGCAAAACTGATGTCTAATGTTGCGACTTGTCACTTGTCTGGACTCACTTGTTTCAGCTCATGTCCGTCTCCGACAAGAATGCACAGATTGCATTGGCGAGAATGCCGATGTCCACGAAGACTCAACGCTCTACCCGCCGCGATCAGAGGTACTGGCGAGGCTTTCAACTAGCGCACATGACGGAACTGGCCCTCCCTGTCCACGAACCAGTGAAATCCTGGGTCTGGCCTCGCGTCTATTAGACTCGGGATCTTGTAAGCCTGCTTGATTTACGAGCCCCGTGCATGCATGATGGCAAATGTGTAGGTTACGTTTCGACTCGAAGAGGAGTCCGTCGGAATGAAGCCATCGAGGAAGACGTTGATGCCTGCGCAAAAGCAAAACAGCCCTTGTCCTGGTCTATCAGACTTACACGGGATCCATCGCGCAACTAGGCCTTCGCGAACGCTGAAGGGCATGGTAACGACTCCGTAGGCCCCAGCAGAACCCCACCTGAAGGGCGCAGCAAAGCGGCAGCAAAGACAACATTATCGTGATCAATGCATGCAAGCGTGGCAGGCAGCAGATGAAGTCGGAGAGGTAATCTAAGACGGCTAGGTCGTGCCTGCAAAGCGGCACAGCTGGAAAAGCAAAGGACAAAGAACATGTGCGCGGCTGCAAACATCTTCTGGGGAGCAGACTCCACCACAATAATGTAGTTGTCCACCGTCTGCAGGCTTCGGATGACCTTCACAAGATGAATGAGTTGTGCATCCCTGAATATGTTTTTACGGCTTGTCGGCGCCATTCATGATGCTTCCTACTGCAGAACTTTTCACAATGAATCAGGGCACTGTAGCAGTGTCTAAGCCATGGTGCACGGACTGCTTAAGCTGAATGCAAGCTAACGTCTCTGCTGCTGACGAGCACGATCTCGTGACGTCCTTTCGTGGGAAGCGCTGCTGCGCCGTTCGGCAAGCACGTTCGCAGCACCGGCCGGCTGAGGCTCGACCACCGCGAATTCATGGTGGTGAGAGTGCGTCAAAAAGTTCAAAAGCCAACGATGTATAGCGATGTACAGCACGGTTGCTCCGACAGACCAGACACACTGTTCTTACCGTGGCCGTCAAAAGGGACGAGCACAAACTCTTGTCGTCGTTTGGTAGCAAGGAATTCTGTGCCATCCAGCAAGCAGCTCAGCACCCGCCGGTGCGCCCAGATGCACCCAGCCCCACAAGCACCGCCTCCGAAAACCAGGATGTAGAGGAGATCAGGGGATCCTCCGCCGCAGTGTGGACCACGTCCATGATGACGTGGCCGGGGTACGGGCTCTCGTCCAACACTCCGACGAGCACGCGAGAAACGCCGAAATTGCGTCCTTTTTGTTCATTCGCTCGCGAGGGCGCGAGGGTGAGGTCCTCAGTCTTGTGGACAACGTTACAGCGTTGTTAAACCCTCCCTCACGGAGGAAGACTCGCCTCTACACCAACCGACCTACTCAGGACATGAGCGCGCCGAAGCTTTGCTCAAACGTGGGGTGCGCAGTCAGATCCAGAGCCAACACCCCTTCATCCCCCAGCTGCTCTCAACCAGAGCGGGTGGGCGGGAAGAGATTGAAATGTAATGCTGCACAGACTGCAAGCCAACAACAGCCGCTAGGCACTACACACCTACCCTGGCACAAGCCTGGCTGACTACATATGGGGCATATACAAGCACGAAAATGTCTGGTCTGGAGAGAGGGCCGGTGTTGCTGCCTGCCCCAACCGAACCGGGAACACCAACTGTGATAGTTCGCGCTACGCTTGCCGGAGCTGTCAGCGGCAGTGCTACTTCAAAAACTTCAACACACCATTTCAAGCAGGCAGCAAACAGTCTGATCCAGCCAATGCCTTTGATTCCACTCGTGTAAGGCATGGCAAGACATGCATTCCCGAACGAGTGGCAAGGATGCAGGACACAGCAGTCCACGATTCAAGTGAAATGGCTGTAGGTGCACAGAACCACCTGGCCTCAGCGGTAACCCGCATCAGCCACTTGCCCACATTCCATCCGTAGGTGCACGTTAGTATAGGACTTCCCGGCACCATTGCTTTGGGAAACGTAGTTGGCCTCGCGAAGTTTCTCGAGGCCGAGTTGAGGCCAAAGCAGGCACCCGACCGGCCGTCACGAAGCGCCCGAGGGGTTGCCCTGTAAGGCACTCTTGAATCGAGCAGCACCATCACCGGAAGAAAGGCAAGGTCGCCGACAAAGAGCTGAAGCATCGAGCCAGGGGTACCAAACAGGCAGCACCACTGGCGGTTCTTTCTGTCGACACTAGAGCTTACACATCCCCGAGGTCAAGTGCATGCCCGATGAGCGGCACCTGTGCCGCAGCAATGCGTTGCCGGACATCCAGATATGAAGACGGCCTCGACAAAAAGATGAAGTGCAGGGAAAAACGACATGCAGACTGCAGCAACCCAATAAAGACTGAGGAGTGCACTCATCGAACATGTACACTTGCGCATCTTGCACACATAGAACTGGCGAGAGCTTTTGTGGGCTGTCGGAACAAAACGAACTGAATAAATGCAAACAATCACCCCGTCTGTCCCGCCTGCGATGGCAAACCGCTGAAGTTCTCCACCGGAAAGGTCTTTGATCTCGCGTTCCTGCGAGTGGGAAAGCGAGCGGAAGTGCCTAAATTGTTTCGAGTTAGAGAAAACTATCTTACGTCTGTCACACTGTGCAACGAAGCTGGTTGCGCTGAAAGCAGCGTCAGGGAATTGGGGGTCGCCGACATGATTCGGAAGCTGTCCGGGGCCCATCACACAACGCCGCATCCGACGAGGAGACACAACAAATCACAACAACAAGACAGCGACAGAATTCAGACTCAATGTACGGGGCATGGCCAAAGCAATGTATCGCCGACGATTGCAGCCGACACAGCTACACATTAAAGTTAAGTGGGGAATCAAACCAGCTTAGATTTTGCACAATGCATTGAAAAACTCACAAACGTGGCAAGCCTAAAAGCGGCACTGTGCGGCACTGCTGCCAGCTTAGGAACATGTAAAACTTCAAAGTGACTGCATCTGTCCTTTATGCCGTATGCCTTGATTTGAATCAATTTGCATGCAATATTGTGAAACCGGGCGCGGTAAATCCAGGGTGCAAACAATGAGAACACTCCTCTTGCATGTTTCAACCACCCTCAGTTCGCTGTTGCTGCTTCTCCTGTGTCTAGGTCTGCAACCGTGTAGGCATAACTCTCTAAGCATGCGCATGCGTCTGACAGTCGGGCAGAAAGGAGCACAAAGGTTCCATGGTCCATCAGGCACATAGTACATTGGTCCCACTGGCACCGCAGCTTCAGAACGTGCAACATAAACAAGCATGCAGATTTCACATGCCAGCAAGTACGAGGCAATCACAGCCAGAATGCGCCTGCAAGTGCATGAGCTCGAGCTCTTGACAAAACTTCTCCTGGCATGCACTTTGCAGCTCGCGAAGCAATGCCAGCCCTTTCAACTGCCAAAAGAAATCGATCCAGACTTTCAAGACGCCGATGAAACAGACGCAGAGTAATTAGCATCTGGCTTCGTTGTTAATCATATCCTTAAACTTCTTCTGTGGCATTTTCGCCTGGAGGTGAAGCTTTCAGGTGATACCTGGTGCACGCTCATGCTGCTCTGCCCTTTTTCCCACAGCCCGGAAGAACGATCTTCGACCCGGATCATTCAATAAGCCATCGCCCAAGCTTGAGCTCAGTCTTTTGGTTGGCGCTGTATCGAGCCGGGACTTTGCCAGATTTTGAATATTTCAGGTCCTTGCCCGCCACAACCCTGGGAGGCGCATTTGGTGTTCCACTCCGTGTGTCTGACTTGGGCCCTAGTTTCTGGACTCCGCAAACGTGCGAAAGGATGATGTGTCACAGTTTGAGGCACGGCATGCGGAGTCGGGCGTGCGCACGTGCTTACCCAAAAATGCCCAGCTTAATTCAGCTCGTTGCGGGGCTCCAGGCCCCGGTTTTCTTGAACTTCGTCAAGGACCCCCGCAAGACAAGGCCACAAAGTCTCACAGCAAAAGCATACTGTGGGAGTTTTTCGTCCTGAGACTTCTTTTCATCCTTCTTGCCCAGAATGTCTGAGACCGTGCCGGCGATCTGCTTTGAAATCTTGTCGACGTACCTGCAAAAGCTGCTGGTACTAAGCATTACAATCAAGTGACTTACCGGGAAATAGAGATCAATGCGGGGCACTGGGGCTTGATCATCGCCTTCAGACGATCTTCAAGGAGGCCCTTAATGTACCTCGATAAACAGCAACAGCCCTGAAGGGCAGCTCGATCAGCCTGCCACGAATCACAACCGCAACTTCAAGCGTCTCGACTTTATCCATGAAATGGAAATGTGCTTACAAATCTAGAACCGGTGTGACATCCTCATTTGCGCAAACGAACAGTAATGCACGTCGCTACACACATGTTCCCCCACGATTGGGCGAGAGCCCCGCTCAAGATCAGCTGTATCGAGGTCTCGACTTGACATGTCTGAGACTGGAGTCAAGCCGACCGGATGGCAGCCGCTCAAAAAAACTCAGGGGTAGCAGAGGCCGCTCCCAGACAAGTCAAGAGGTGGAAACCAACGGCTGCAAAGGCTTTGCGAAAAGAGACAAACGGAGAGAAGCGACCCCACAACAGGCCCTAAATCGACGGACTGCCGCTCAGGTTCCTTGGGTGGCCTCTATGCTAGCCTGTTAACAAGTCCTTGACAGATGGAGTGCGAAACAGTGACTACCATTGGAGAGGGAGAAGCACAAGGGTACACCACAGTCACTGCATAGCCAGACCGTCAACTTTCGTACATCAGCGCACGTCTGCAGCTCGCTTCCTCTGAAGTGCTGGATGATTTCCTGACGAGCGGTGGAACAAACTTCATCAACATGCACACTGACAGACCTGCCTGAAAATCGCACCCTGTAATGCTGTAATCCAATGCTGAGGCTCACGCTTGCCAATCTGGAGGATTGTCAAATCGGCCCAGGTTCGGCTTCAACTTCCCAGCTAGCACCTCGTTCTCTCAGCGTACTTTCCAGACATGGAAGCCTGGGCTGTCTCCCGCAATCACTTTTTTTTCTTTGCACGTGGTCCGGCACATACCAAGATGTGAAACGCTGAAGGTGCCAGGTGCGCTGATCACACATCAAGGAATGGGGTGCAGACGCAGAAGGGCGCTCTCCAATCTGCGCATGTTTGTTTCTGCTTCCTGCTGGGCCATGTCCGTCTGGCTCTGGACAGGGTCAGCTCCAGGTCCATGAGGCGCATCCGATGCATCCATCACAGCTCCCTGCGATTGGTTGAACTGAGGGCTCGTGTCAGGGTACGGCCCGACTGGACCGATGAAGTCAGGCTTTCCCCTGGTGCTGATGGCATCTATCTCTGGCTTCGTCCAGCCAAGGGCGGCAGCTCGATTCTTCAGAGCCGCCTCGACTTGTTCTGCATGTTCTGTCTTGCGCCGCTTCTTGGCATCCGGCCGGGGATCATCACGAGCCCAGTTCACCACGATACACTTTGACAACCCCAACCTTTGACCAGACATGGCTTCCTTGGCAAACTCTGCATTGCAGCGCCATGTGTACCTCACAAAAGCGATCGCCTTGGAAGGGACTATTCGCACATCCTCTATTTCGCCCCACTGTCTGAAGCTGCTTTCCAGCTCCTTCTGCACGCTTTCAACTGCATCTGGTGCACCCCTGTCAAACATCAAGTCACCAACGAACAGAGTTGTACACTCGGTGTTGAAGCTACCAACACCGCCCATGTCATCACGATGAGTTGAATACCGTTCTCTGCCAAATATATCATGTGCCTCGTCAGAGGATGCCATGTCGAGAACAGTGGGGACGTGGTGGAAATAGCGACACTTGTGTCCAAACCCGCAACAGCCACGTGCATAGAACAAACAAAAACCCGGACTGCCGGAGCCAGGGTGATCGGCCTGTGTCCAGCCGGAGTCCTTCTCAGGATCACATCGATGTCCTGCCTGCACTCTGTCTCGGTCACGCGGATTCCGGCGATCTGACAGATACTTGCCGTACCACACGTTGAAATCCTCGTTGCCCTCAACATACTGAGGTTGCTCTGGGTTGTATGGAACTTGCACTCTTGCTGGCGTTGACATCCAATTGTTTTTGTGCTGCTCCAGCTCTTCTTCTTTGGACTCGGCTTCAAACGGATGCTTGCAGCAGCTGCACACCGATGCTTTCTCACCCTCCAAGAGACCTGTCCGTCGACAGCGAAATGCCCGAATGCATCAAGTACTTGATCCCTCGAGAGAGTTTCTCGCACATTTGCTGCTTTGTGGTCTAGCCACAGCACTACTTCGCGGACGATTGTCAGTCATGCCCCTCAAGAAAAGCACCGCAGGCATGGACAACCGAGCAGCACGGAAATTTGGGGGAAAACCCCACCACGTTCGTTTGGATCATGGCAAACCGGTGGAAAAATCGTCCCGTTTTGCAGGGGATATCAGTGTGAGGCCTTATGTCTATAGGTCGGTTTGAATTTTTTCAAAGCTATGAAAGAACCATCGCCGAAGCAAAGCAGAACGATTCGACTTTCAATGCTTGCTTCCCAGATTGGCACACGCACCGTGAAGTCAGAAAACCTGCCAGTACAATAATACATGACTAGCTGTTACGAGCTTACGTAGAGCATCACTCTTCTCGAGCTTATCGCGATGGAGCTCTACACGCGCGGAACCTGGTTGCAGAACGTATGATTCACAAGAGCCTATGAGAGCGGTACGGTGCCCCGCAACGATGCCGAAGAATACGTTCTACAAACCAAAAGCCCAAGTCCAAACATGGCAGGAGTACATCAACAACAATAACAATTTTTCAATTGCTGCGCGCGGCGGGCGTTTGCCTACGTGGGTAAACTGGTTCAGTACTCATAGGAAAATAACAAAAAACATGACTGCTATCAAAAAGCTGCTAGGCCGAATCGCTCACAGAATGGACAACCTCCGACACCCTCAGTGTGAGCCAACGCGTCCGATGCTGACGAACCATCGCCTGATGGGTGGTACTCAGCGACTGTAGTTTCAACTGAGCCGGGTCCCAGGGTGCCAGTCTAGTGCGTCCCACACTTGGTCCCTCTCAGACGATGGCGAATGGCCGTACGGGAATAAGCAGCGTACCTGAATGAATTGCATGCGCGATCAGTTGTAAGCAAGCGGACAGCCTACAATTCTGAAGTTGGATGTGTAACATTATTGAAAGAACATGTTTGAGCTGGAACTGTCATCCGGAGCTGCTGCTGTTTTGCTTCAGGCTGCGAGTCTCGTGCAAGAATGGTCTTGCTGCCTGCAAAAGAAGCGCTAACAGATGACACTCTCAGGAGGCATCAGCATGCATCAGCTGACAGAGCGGAACAATTGAAAATACCCCTTCGAAGAATGTTATAATGGCTGGTGAGCCCTGCACACTGCGCTCTATGAATGAAGAAACCGATGCGGGCTGTGCTCAGTGTATGGTAGGCTGTGCCTTATCGCCAAGGTCAACAGTGGCTGGACGAGTGTTGATCCCGCCCTTCACGCGACTCATCATCATAGTACTCCTCCTCGTCGGCGGCATCATCGTAGCTCTGATACAACAACAACAACAATTTGCAATTGAACGCTTCGCGAGCGGACTCCATGCTTGGCGGGCAATTACCGCACTAAGCACTCACAAGTGAAACCGACTGATTGATCAAGGTAAAAAGCATGGCTGAAAAACGCATGAACTATGTTGCTAACAACAACAACAACGACGACGACGACGACGACGACGACGACGACTGACCCTTAGCGAGCGGGCTTTGCTCCTTGCGGGCCTCGGTACGTGCCATACGAACCCTAAATCGAGGCCTCGTGCGGACACCCGCAAAAAAGAGAATGAATTGCGTATGCAAGTCGACGAAACCAAGGAAAGAGAGAGGCCTGGTCAAAACACCTGCACTGTGAAATGCTGTCTAATTGCTCGGAGGAAACACTACAGTGACGAAGGCCATTTCGGATATTTGCTGTCTTCGGGAACACTTCCCGTTTCTGGCAGGTGCCCAAGCCTGCAGGCCCGAACCACAAGCATTGACCACTGCTGTGCGGCATGTCCTCTTGCAAGCATAAAATCATAGGTTGGAGATAACAAGTGAGACAGAGACACTGTCGGCTCGCCATCTGCTAGGATTTTCGCACCGGGAGTGCCCCCAGTGCTCATCCTTCCACCGCAGGGACTGGTGGAAACCCTCCCGCCTACCTCGTGTATGTGCGAAGTTTGCCGTCGTAAGGAGGGAATTGAGGCCCGGTAGCTCACAGAATCTGCTCATTCAAGGTTGCAGAGGAAATGGCTCAAAAGGCCGTCCTTTACGATTCGCGGATAAGGCTGTTGTGAAACTCAAGCCGTTGCGCAAAGAACTACGCAGCATGCTGTGAACTGTGGCGGCCACAACAACAAGAGCAGCAACCCCCATCACAACTCCAACCCAAGCCAAGACGACGACTGTAAAAAAGACAACGTTGGTTCATTCGTCGATGCTCGAGTGGGTCGTCCACACCGAACCAACTGTTAGGCGGACTTTAACGATTGGATGTGAGATTGAAACTCCCCTTTCACGACGTGATTTGGTGCATGGCTCCCCACCGCAAGAGCAGACGCGGGTAACAGGATCCAGTGTACTGGGCAGCATGGTTTTGAAAGCACCAGCAATTGCTGCGAGCGTGTGTGCGTGTGTGCGTTTGAACAAGTAAAGAAATCAACCGATCTTTTTACCTTCAAAGCACGTGCATGAGAGTAAACTGGAGGTGCAATGCTATGCTGCTATGACCTTTGCAGACGCAACCAATTCGACCCTAATTTTAAAGCCTGGGCAGATAGATAACTGGTCGATCTGGCCGTTAGATTTTAGCTTCCCAGGGGCCATTGCACACCATGCGCACCTCACCTCAGGATGCCATCGCGGCGGATAGGAATCGGGCCCGCCCGTCTGATTGCGAAGTCAGTAAGGACACGCGCAATGAAGTTGCTTCGGCATCGATGTGCCAAATCGAGGACCAATCTACTCAGCACGGAGCCACACAAAAGCTACTCAAAGACAAGCCAATGCCAGCCAAGACTGCCAAAAAAAGACAACGATAACGACAACCAAATCCAGTGACAAAAGTTGACGAGGGCAAGTGACGCAGACATCATAAATGACAAAAACCAAGTCTGGAACCCACCTCAATCTTTGCTGCAGAAACTGTTGCAACAGTAGGACGATGGCGACGACGAGGAGGACGAGGGCCACCACCACCAGCACCACCACCCCCCGCCGTACAAGCAATAAAGCATGACCCCACACGTGGAAGCTTCACTGAAACATGAAACCGACGGCACTCATTTAAAATTTGCTAGTTGAGGCGTGCTCAATGTGGTTGGGGAAAGTGGGGGATGCTCACAACCATGTGCTTGACTGAAACTGAGATACAGCAGAGGAGGTTGGAGCTGGTCAAGGCCTTCTTCTTTGCTCTTCTCGAGAGCAACGCTCTGTTCTCCATCGGGATCGGGATCAAGCGGACGGCATTCCCCAGACTGGACATTGAAGAAGTAGGAATTGCCTCAGCGAAAAGCCAACATGCAAAAAAACTCTCCTTCGTCTCTTTCAGCAGCTCGTCACGAAGAAGAGAGAAGACTTGGACCTGGCCGGCCTGAGTCGTCTTCGAAAGAGACCCATAGCGGGCACTGCAGCAAGTCGGTATCCATTGCACACGGTCCGGCGCTTGGCTTTCTCTGACGGTTCCAAAGATCCAAAATTGATTGTCTGCGTCATGTGATCCCATGCTTAGTACATCCCGATGCGCCGACAACTTACCAGTCGCAGCTAGGCACACCTGAGGGCCTGCTGAAACTGCTCAAAGACACTACCAAGGTGGGTTCAGTCCAGCATCTCTTTCTGAACGGCTTCCAAGCACACTTCGAGGCACTGGCTGTCAGAGCCGTGGACTTGCCAATGCCGTTTGTTCCCACAAGCCCCAACACCTGTCCTGTCAAGCCGTCACTGACGCAAGAACTCTACTTCAGAGAGCTCCTGCGCGTGGTGTCGGAAGACGATGGAGCTTGAAGCTGTTCGCTCCTGTCGACGCTATACTCTGGCAGGTCCCCGCAGCGCTTGTTGCATGGAAGGCAGCACGGGCTGGGTAAACGTCACTCAACTTGAAAGTGCCAGCCAGAGTGCCAGAGTTCGCACTTATGATACTCCCAGTTAATGAGCCCGAATCCCAGACGGTCGAATCCAGATTTTTTGGATCTCAGCTTCCGAAACTGAGGTCGCTAATTCCAACGCGTGGTGCGCAGCACAGTCTGCAAACGAGCGCTTTTCAGTGCAGGTTTAGCCCTGCAGGCTCCCGGAGGTGCCCTTTCTGAGCCACCGGCCATATCGATGCGTTGTGTGACTTGAAAGATCCTTTCCAGATTTCCTACGGTGGAGACCTCTCAGCTTCGACTAGCTATAGTCTTTTGATGAACTGGACACAACGCCTTCGGCAGGTTGATGATATTGATGGCCTCCCAATGAAACCAAGTGTCTCTAGTCTCATGCAGCTGCTCACACTCTGCCGAAAGTGGACGTGTCTTGAGACCTAGCAGCCTGCGACCAGGTCAAACACCACCAGGCTTATTTACAGGCTCATACAAGTATGCATAAAGCTTGATTACATGTTACATGTGGCCTTGCTATCGCTTGGTCTGCAGACAGGACATCTCGAAAACAAATTCTGTATCAGGGATCGCTTTGCGGCTTGCGACCGCACGACGCATGCTGCGCTGCACGTACTCACAAGTGTAGCATCGGGTTGCCGACCTTGCCTCGAACGGGCACTTCTTCACACATATACCGCAACCTGAGATGACGGCACAAATTCGAAAAGACCTGGTTGCATGCAACGTACCACAAAACCGCACACATTCCTCAGGTTCCAACCGATGCACAACGATTCGGAAATCCAGCTGATTTTGGAATCCTTGCTGACCTGCAGCACCACTTCCACATCTTGATAACACTTCAGCAAACGTTGTGGACGCGCAGCTAACATTGCCTCCACACAAAGCTTTCCTGTCCGCACCACCGGGCAATACTTTTTGCATTCCTGCTTACACCTGACACAAAAAAACTCGCCAGGAGCCACGCTGCAACTCGCAACGTGAGCCGGAAGTGCTTCTTGGGTTTGCATCGGTCCGTGCTGACGATGGCAATCCGGAGCTTCCTCTCGTCCTCTTCCACAGCAGCTTTCTTGCCCATCCTCGTCACGTGTGGCCCCACGCAGTAACAGCATTTGGTGTGACGCATCGATAACACACACACACATACACACACAAACGGTCTACGGAATTTGCACGCCATCAACAACATGCGCTGGGCAGTTGTGGGATTCGAACTTAAAAGCATGAGAAGCGACACACATGAATGGAGAAACGCAAACATGGATCTATCATGACCTATCCCTTTCGGAAACATTTGGGTAAACCGAAGTCGGCATCCATTTATGTCAGCCGAATGAACATATTGAAAATGTACTTTGGGTGCGGAAAAGGGCTGACGAATGTCTTTTTCTTGGTGTCACTCGTGTCCTTTATGGTGACGCCGCTTGCATGTTATTTTCTTTTGTTCGACGCAGCCATCCCGAAAGAACGGGCCATCTGGGGGGGCCTCATAAACTGAACTTTCCGCCGCCCCCCGGCAAACCCTCCGAAGCTCGCCTAACCGTGTGCCCCAAAACCCCCCTAAACTATAAACCCTGTAATTAACCCGTCTAACTCTAAAGCATCCCCCTCGGTAAACCCACAAACCCTGAATCTTACAACTTGAAGCCTGCATCCTGCAAGCGTCTCAAACCTTAAAGCCCCCTCAACCCCTGAAGCCTAAAAACCCCCGAACCCCCCAAGCCCTACAGTCAGCCTACAGGAAGCCGCCAGCGCAACAAACAGGCGAGTACAACGCGCAAGTCACTTGCAAGCAGCACTTTCTGAAGCACGCAGCACAAAAACGTGTTCGGCGTCCTGTTCGCTCCAACATGTGATAAAAGTTGCTGGGCGACCGGCGACAGAAACGCCGCCCTGCAGCAAAGTGTGATCGCACTCCCACACAGGCCACAAAGCCCCTGCCATTGGGGAAGTCATGCTTCACAGCTTCATGGCGAGCCACACGTGGCTTGCTATCACGTAATCGCCGGCGCAAGAACTCCAAAGCATACTTGCAGTCAGCTGCCAATCTGCGGAAGTGCCCGGTCAAGCTCCCTGTGCTGGTGGTTTGTAGATGACAAAGCCACCGTACTCGCCTGACCAAACAGTGCCTAGCCGAACTGCAACTTTCCAGCCAACGACGACGCTCCTCCGGGAGCCAAGCGCTTGTTCAGAGGAAGGAGGATGTGCTCAGATGGTTGTCAAGGCGATCGACGTGCCCTTGTGTTATGGTCACGGATGGCCACGGTCGCCTGCAGGTTTTTCGGCGCGGGGCTGACTTCCTGAAGCACGGCTGGTCGTCGGCAAAGTGGAGGTTCCGAGAGACAGAAGAGGAGCACACATCGCAGCGTCCATGTCATCAAGTCTGCAACTCTGCAGTACCTGGTCGATGGCATTGTCATCGGGAGCTGAACTGCGCCAATCCTCTGCACGGAGGATCTTGTCTTTGTCATCAGACCCGGTCTGACACATGGCGAACGCGAAGGATCACCGAAACCGACTTCCACGTGCACGAATTCCGCGGACTCGCGGCACAGCATCTCTTCGTTGCGTATCAGGCGAACGATGTGGCCGGGCCCACCCTCCTGCTGGGCTGGGACGCTGTCCCCAGTCCAGCATGCGCAAGAGTTGCGAGTGCCTTCCTTGGCGCTTGTGCCAAAACCTTGTCCACCTTTGTCCTTGTACATCCTGTGGGCCGTCGCTCGGCCTCTCAGGCTTCACCTTCATGGGCCTCGCGACGATTAATACTTCATGACAGAGCATCCTTGAAAATCAGCTTTAGTCAAGTCCGCAAAGGCATACTTCGCCAACGTCCACACGTGCTCCCGCCGCACCCTGCTAAAGAACTGGCGTACTGACTTGCACCCACCTGCCTTCAACGCAGCTGACACTTTCTCGATCACGTCTGGCGTTAACGGCCACGGGGGCAACTTCCATTCCCAGCATACTGCGCACCAAGCCTTTCAACGCGAGTCGTGTCAGAACCCGCAAAAAGCCGCTTCACGTTCGGCAGCAAGGCAGCCGCTAACGTGCCTTCTGCGTGGATCCACGCTTGTTGTAGCCAAGCACCGCAAGGTATGCCGGGAGCGGGCTGCTCCTCGAGCATGGCTCTGCAGACCCAATTCGAAGGCAGTGGTCACCGGGTTTGAAGACAAGCCTGCAACTGTTCTACAGTGCCTGCCCCACCGTCTCCAGCAAGCCCACCCCATGCGGCTGACATGGCACTCCTGCATCCACAGCTACTTGCACTGTAGACCAGCGAAGTTGTTGGGGTACATCATGCTTGCTACCACGCGGGCTGCACAAGGGATCTAATGTCTTACTCCTGGCAACTGTGTTCGATTGCACAAATTGCCTGCTACATGGACAAGCATTCATAAATCGCACTGCACAGTACAGACTCGTGACGACTCGCGTCATGTGGTTCAAAAGCAAATCCCGCGGCTCAGCACAATTGCCAGGTTTCATACTGGGCCACAAGCAGTATCAGCAAAGTGCACACTCGAGATCTTCTTCAGCCAGGAGTCGTCAACAAAGTGCACACCTACACTCTTCACGAGATGGCAGGGCCACGCATGCTCCTGCTACTCAGCGATCGCAAATCCGGTGTCTGCTGTTCCACCCACTGGCAGGCCATCAGAACAGGCGTGGGCGATCTCCTCCGCTTGAAGGCTGCACTGGGCTGCACGCCTCTTCTCAAACTACCGGAGCAGGCCCGCGCGGTTTGGCAGTCGTACCACGGGGGGCGAACGGGGAGCTCCACGAGGGAGCACATGGATGGCTGCGTCCAAGACACAGCAAGAACCAGCCATGGGACAATTGCTGTCCAAATTCGATACAACCCGCTGCTGCACAGAAGAGGGAAGACGGAAAACGTCCACATGGAAAGCGGGCGGCTCGGCACCGAACACGGGCTCGATCGGTGTAAAGCAGCGGGTCGCAGGGCACCTTGCAACATCCGCGAAAACGCGACTAAGCAAAACGAGGCCAGGCCGGCGGCCAGAGCCCAACATGGAGCTGAGGAGCAATCAATAACCACGCCAACCGTCTCGCAGCGGCGCCTCTTCCGGCACTGGCTACGGGTCGCCTCGCGAACTAACGGGCGGCTCACTGGTAGAGGCGAAGGAACAAACCGTCGGCAGGCAGCCCTTGAGGGAAACACAGCCCTACAGGATCGTCGATGATTTCGCGATTTGCGGGCGCAGCGGCCTTTTGGGACGCACAGGCAAAAGGGAGGGTCGTTATGCGAAGTGGCCAGGGCACAGAATCCTGAGACACGGCAGCTGCAACCTTCGAGAACGCAGCGCAGGCACGAACCGAAAAGACCTAATGACTAGCGTCAGCCAAATTTTGACATGAATTAGCCGCTGCTCCGAGCCGCAATCCGCAAGCTCGGTCTGGCCCTCGCTGCCCTTTCCTCTGCGGCGGGGCGGATTCTCCTCGGTCTCCTCGTTGTCCTTCTGCTGTTCGCTGCCTCTCCCGGCTCCTTGCAGGACAATCTTGGCGCTGATGAAGTCCATCTCGCGAAAGTAAGCGATAGCCGCAGAAGCCAACTGCGACGGGTCAGCAGCTCCCAGCTCGGCGCGCGCCCGTCCTCGTCGGTAAGCCCGCAGTCCAGCCCATCGAGGGAGGAGGAAACAGCTCACGAACACCACGATGATTGATATGCCAGGTAGCAGCACGAACCTGCAAAGATTCCAGCTCGGCTTGCGGCTGGTCGTCGACCTCGGGGCGGACTCATCGCGGTTTATCGACATTGGCTCTCTGCAATAAGGAACTCGGCCAGACCACCGCAGGCCCATCGTCGCCCGGCTCCTTCTCTGCAACGGGACGACAGGAACATTCGAAGCCGTTGTCGGGGACCTGCAGCTGATCGGCCACCCGAGTGTCGATAGGCATAGCCACCATAAAGCCGCTCCGTCGTCGGATGTGTCGACAAAGCAAACCAAGGGCAGGGGGCACTCGGGCAGCATGCTCTCGACCATCTGTGTCACATCGTCCTGGTCACAGTTCGGCCGGCCATTGCGCCTGTGCCGCTGCGATGAAGGCCAACCCCTCCGCCCTTGAAGGGAAAGCGTGGAAATGCTGCCAGCCTCGAGCCGGCCACTCGAATCCTTTGGCACGTGGCGCCGGGAGACGCTAAGCTGCGCAGTGAAGCACCGCAGGACAACATGGCAAGCAGACCACTGTACGCCCGCGCGATGAAGCGAAGAGTAGCTCTTCAACGTGGTCCTGGTCCCCGTTGATTCACCACGGTACTCGCACAACCTGTCTCGCCTTCCAGAGCAGCACCTAACCACAGGGCCACAGGTTTTCCTGGCCGACGCTGACAGAGCAGCCGCAAAGAAAACAACAGCAACCGATGCAGCAGGAGCAGAAGCAGAAGACAGCTGTGGCGAACCGGCTAGGGGTGCAAGGAGCGGAAGCACCAAACCTCCTAAGCTCTCGGACGACCTTAGGCAAGGCGGCACACATGAGCCAGAAGATGCTTCGGGCCGACTTCATGGGAAAATACCTACCCTGCTCAGCCTCCAAGTCCTGTGCCCGACACAATCCTAAACCTCCCTAAACCCCAAATCCAAATAAACGTGAACCCTACACACACCTGAACCTGAAACTCCGTGAACCCTGCTATCCAAAACAAAAAGAAAATCTCTCATAATCAACCCGAAACCCTGAACTCTAAGCCCTAAAAGCCCTGACCGCCCGAAAACCAAGCCCCAAAACTCCCCTTCAACCCAAACCTTGAAACGCGAAAACCCACCGCACCCCAAAAGCCTCCAAATAATAAACCCCCCAAACCATAAGCCTTAAAAACCCCAAAATGCTAGAAAAATAATAGTGAACAATAGACCCTGAGCCCCGAACCCTAATAAACATCCCCAAACCCCTGAACCCTAGGCTTAAACCCTGAACACCCTAAACAACCCTGAGCCACCAAAACGAAACCGAAACCCTAAACTCTGAACTCCCAACTTTAAACCCGAACCCCCCTAGACCCTAAGACCCTCAAGCCTGAAACACCAAATTTCCGGATTCCCAAACCCTAAAAACCTAAAGTCCCTCAAACCCCATCTTTAACCAAAATCTAAGTCCGCTCAACACGAAACCTACTTGAACCCTAACCTGGCCCTATACCCTAAACCCCGCTGAACCCAGAACTGTCAAAAACTGAAGTGGAATCATGTCTAAATCGCGCTCGCGCTGTTATGCAAATGCATGGTGGTTGGCGCGAGCCACCGTGAGCGGATCAAGACCCCATCTTCGAATCCTATGTGCATCTATGTATTGGCTACTTGATGCTTTGCCGTCGAGCTGTATGTCACAACATGTACACATGCGTGTCTGCTGTCAGGTGCAGCAACCAAAGGGTGAGCATGTCTCACGCGTAGATACACATGAATTTAAGCCTCAGGCTTGAAGTGACGACAACGAGTGACGGCGACAAGTGAGGTTTACCTCACCTCTCACCGTGTGTTGTGTGCTGTAGTTTCGGTGAACTCGGCTGCTCTGGAAGTGCGGGCTCTGTAGGATTGTAGGTGTCACGACCCCTACTTTGATACCTGCCCTAAACCAAACTTCGACAGAACTTCCCATTAAGATAACATCCAGGGTATTTGATCCAGATTACGATGTGGCAATCTCCGTCTTCAAGACTATGATGCTGGCGGAACCTTGGAGTCGCGACGTTGGTGTATATAATGTATGTATGTATGTATGTATGTATGTATGTATGTGTCTATGTATGTATAAAGTGTACAAGCACAGTACCCGCTTGCTCAAGAATACTCTACGCCGAGTGGTGCAAAACACTCAACGGCGCGTTGCATGCAGTCTTGCCATTTGCTGTGCCTTATGAGCTGTTCCAGCTGTTTCGACCGATATGGTGGAACCGATTGGTCTCGACAGGTTTCAGTTGAATCGCAAGCCGGCTTGAGCGTCCGGTGAGAAAGAGGGTTTCCGATTTCATACAAGAACCCTGACCCACTAAACCCTCAACCCTGAACACTCCCCAGCCTTAGTCCCCTATACAGCTCTCCTGAAACCTTAACGCAGAATCCCTGACCATCCCTAAACCCTGAAGCGTGGCCCTCAACCCCCGAACCGGTAAACCCTGAATCCCGCCAGATCCTAAACCCAAAAACCCAACGCCTCGACATATCCCTGGCCTACCTCCTGCACTGTGAGTGCTGAAACCTTCGTAAACTCAAAACTGCTGCAAAAAAAAAAGCACACATCTTAGGTGCTCGTGGCGCATTCCGCACAAAATGAGGAAGACTTGCATAGGATGCATAACTGCGTCACCACTGAAACAGCACAGCCTGGCCTGGCCGCTTTGGCCACGGGGGGCAAGGGTCTGTGCCAGTCCGAAATGTAACTATTGAACTGCCCCGTTTGTAAGAGGAGTGCTCCTTGACCTTGCGGATTAAGCTGTTCCTTCTCTCGTGTTTGCACAACTGGATGCAATGCGCGCAACAAAAAAAACTGCAGAGCCATGACTGCAAGCCAGAAAACTCCAAAGCAAAAGCGAAGTGGTGTGCAACAGGATCATCAACCTGCAAGTACATGCCAAAATCAGTGCAATGCGACTTCTACTCGTGGGGAAATGCATTCACATCTACTTGAACTTTGCAATGATGTGTGCAGAGCGCCTGCACGATGCAATATTAACACGATTGAACAGGGCTGGACCTTGCCAGCCGTCGGTTTGCCTTGCCTTCAATTGGCTTTGTGGCAGTCTTTGTCATCATTCTTGTTTTGGCGTAGCTGCAGACGAATCTTCGTCCCACACTTCTCTGCCCCAAGCCAATTGCAGGCAAGCTTTAGCTCAGCTCAGCCGGAGCAGCAGAGCCAGGCAATCCTCCAAAGTCTGTGAGCGGCTGTGAAACACTTGACACCATGACGTCAACTGTTTGTTAGCAATCGTCTAGCCCGATCCCCTCCTTAGCATCCGTCGAAGTACAGCATCACAAGTACCTCCAACAAGAAACGAAGGAGCCTGTGTGGCATGATAAACCCAGCCCCTTTCTGAAAGCGGCCAAACTGTGCGAAGCCAGTTCACGCTTTCCTGTGAGATGGAATGGTCATTCGAGTCCGTGGGGTTACCAGCCAGGAGGTCACGACTGAAGATAGTCCAGGACCTGGCATTCTTTTTCAGCCGACGTGCTACAACGACAACGAAACATGGCCTTCTTTGGCAGCCAGCCATCTGAAGGCTTGTTGTCAGGGCGCGTGCACCGCCCACAGGTGTCAGCGGAGATTAGCCTTGCTGCATGGAGCACTTCACACTTCCAAAGCCCAGCAGAATTCCGAACCGAAGCAGCGGAGACAACGCAAATGCGAAGAAGAACAGCCTTCTGCAGGACGAGATGTGGAGAAACTTCGGTTCGGAAGTGCTAAGGCACAAGACTGATCTGTGCAACGATCTGTCTTCTGGCAAACAAGCAGGCTGGAATCCCTGCCTTTCGAGATTCACCTGTTCAACTTCGGCGAAGATTTCTAGCATTGCTTTGACACGCTCAGGTTTCTACCCCTTGCTGACCGAGTGCGGCTCCTTTTGCCAAGGAAACATGCCGTTGGACATTGTTGCAGATTGAAGCAAGCCACGGGAACTTTTCCGCGAGGCTAGAAGATGCTAGAAGCCCGTGCGGCTTTGGAAGCGGTGCTTCAAAACGAAGACAAAGCCATGCTCGAGAAGCACTGTTGAGCTACAGTACCCCTGGCATCGGATGTGAAATGTCCACGATCTGAAGGCTGACATCGAAGTAGGATTCCGGAGTTTGTCTGAGACGCATCACTCGGCGATCTACCACGGCCCTTGTGCTGTCTGGCGAACATGAAGCAACTGTGCTCTTACGAGTCTCACCCAGTGAACGACAGGCAAAGAATGCCACGCGAGAAAGAGACCGGTGCAGTTGAGGGCAGCTAACCGGGACCGGTGAACCGGAGCGCATGTTCTCAGCTCGGGGCTCGCCGTAGACCCATCCTCTCTCAGCCTGCACAGCCAAACAGGCAGCGGCAATGTCAGATGGAGATCTTGGGGCGTCGGGTTTTTCGGGCCTCCTTGGAGACGGCAAGGATTTCTCCCTTCGTGACGCCCAAGGTTGCCTCAGCACCAGGCAGATCGGTGCACGACATGAGTGTGCCCAAAAAGAAGAGCCAGAAAAAAGAACAAGAAGTTTAAACTCAAGTGCTGGAGAAATGGCTTCTCCTTCAGCTGGCCAATCCACTGCCACTCGGCACATGGTCACCCGCTTAACAACGGCCTCTGCAAATCGCCAAGAGCGTGGAGCACGTGTGAGGTGAGCCAAGAGGAGCTGCAATCCTGCAAACTGGCCTGCGGAATCCAGCCCTCTTCTGGGCCTTTTTCCAATGTGTCACCTTCGGGTGCTGTTCGAACGGTTCCTGCAACTGGAGCGAAACGGAGAGAGGCCCTCCTGAGAACCGATAAAGCTGATGAATTCACGCACCTGCATAAACCCAGCCATGTGCGGCTCGGTAGGAGATGTTGACGAGGCTGCCCTTCAGGGACGGAACTCGACACCAGAACAACCAGAACAGAACGCTCGCTCGGTATTCGGACGCGAAGGCCTTTTCAATGCAAAGCTGCCCCGGCCTGCAGCACATGCTGTCAAAGCAATCATACGCCCTCGCGTAGTGCCAACCCAGTATGCAACATGCTCTGGGACTCCACACTGATCTGGTTCCCAATCATGAACGGTTACGTGCAGCCTGAGTCACTGCCGTCTGGATAATGCCACGATTGTTGTGAGCTACACAGGCACTGGGTGAGCATCGGACAAGCCCTGCGATTGGCTCTCCTTGGCCTCATCTGAGACGCATAAGCGTGACCGAATTGAAACTTACTTCTACATGCCGTTGTCAAGCATATGCCCAAACACATCAACGAAAGCCATACTTCTGCAAAGTGAAATTTAAACAGGAAGATGCTGCAGGCATTTCTGCGCTTGAACCTCAATGATTCATAGGTGTGAGTATGAGCGATTGGGCCGCGGCCGGAACTCCATTCTGTGCTGGTGCCACAGAAGTCTGTCCGTTGACCTGCGTGCACGTGGACCACGAATATCCATGAATCTTCGATCTTTCCATTGCGAACTGCATGGGAACAGGGTCCAGGACGTTGTGTGGGGAGGCTGCCATTCCTTTAGTAGCAACTCGCAGCACATCTTTGGCCCGGAAGATGATTTCGTCCATGTTCCCGTGGCATCCGAGTACCACGGCCCGCAAATGATAAACAAACAAAGGCCATGTTGGCGAAACGTTTCAACACGGCCCGACGGCCCACCTTTGATAATGTGATAGTGATGAAGCTAGTTCACAGAACGGGAACAAGTCAGTCACAGAGCAGGAGTGCCTGTGGACGGCACGGCCTGAAACGGATATGCGAGTTCACGGGCGTTACCGTTAGTTTGAACTTCATCCTTTTGGTAATCTTGGTAGTGCTTTGCTGTCTTTGT
>CAJNJA010028109.1:10149-31265 GCA_905231915.1 Symbiodinium necroappetens | reverse complement strand
CCCCCTAATTAAGGAATATATACCTTAAACTATAGGGGGCTTAATCATATGATTTAGGTGTATTCCTTAATTAAGGGGTATTGGGTTCTCTAGGAAGGCTTGGATTTCAGGGGTGTTGCTGATAAGCTTGCAAGGACGGCAATGGCCGCAGATTTCTGGAGGCCTGTGGGCTCTGATCCGCCCCATAAACCATAGGGTTCTTGGCATTGGGGAGTTGCAGAAAGGTCGTCAATGCTCTTGTGTGTAGCCCCAGTATATATTTATGTTAGAATGTGTACTAAGTGTACGTTACTCAAAACCTGGTCCCTGCGGTTGAGGGTTTTGAGGCTCTAACCCTATACCGCTTCGGTGGGGCAGGGTGTTGCGCACCGAAAGCCGGTGCTTAGGCAGGGAAGTGCAACCCTAAGCCTTCCAGCTGTTGTTGGATATCAGACCCCTAGAGTATAATGGGCTTATGAGAGGACCTAAGAGTAAGCCTTTCAAGAACCGGATTCTGATACTTACAGTCCATAATTCGCAGCAGATACCAGTTGGACAGATCGAAAGGTTTGGAGTGTTTTGGCTTTCGGGTGCACCCAAAGCATCTCTAAATTCGTCTCTCATGCTGAAACGCTGTCGCAGTTCTCTCAACCATGGCATGTTGCAGGACGGCACCTGGAACAGGCAGGGTGCCGGGATCAGGTTAAGGGTTTCGGCATCCGGAGCTTCTGGTGGTAATGCAGGTGCGGGTTTGCCTACCTTTGTTCAGGAGCCCTGGTAAGGTAAGGTATTTCAGGGTCCAGGCAGGATCTAGAAAGGCCTCAAAAGGCTAGCTAGATTCACATGTTGCCTCTTGACGGCCTAGGAAGACCTATCATCGGGTCCTACAAGCAGCAGACATCCAAACTCAAGGGCGTCTGCTGCACCAACCCTAAATTAATTTCCTCAGCCTGCCCCTCATATCAGTAGCAACACTGCCCGCGGACATATCGCCTGTCCCGAAACCATCACGACTTTCCAAACAGCTGTATATTGGGGGATTCTTATTGAAGTATCGCGTCCTCATACGTTCTGCACCGTTTTTCACTGCGCAGGCGCATCGTTTCCAGAGCCAGGAACTCAGACAGAGGCTGAGGTGGTAGTGGCGGGCCGCGGTGTTTGGGGTCTCAACGTCTGCTACCGAAGAAAGGGCCCAGAAACTTTACGTTTCGAGTGGCGCTTAGGGTTTAGGGTTTTTAGGGTTTTAGGGTTCAAGGAGAAACTTACGTTTCGAGTGGCTACTGCTCAAGTCTGATCGCGCTGCCCCTGAGTCTGTAGTTTACAGTCAGAGCCTACACCAGAAGAACCTACGATGAGAGCAACGCTGCTACAAGTACGTTAAGGGCATGGACAGAGTTATATCCACCAAAGTACTTAAATTCAGCGACACCCCAGAAACATGGATAGACCCAACTCGGCGTCAGCCGCGTTTCCTCCCCTTCTGTATCTGTCAGGTTACCCAACCCAGAACCCCGAAATCGTGAGGTTTTAGGGTTAAGGGGCCGGCTCAGAGACTAATTCCAAACTTCTAGTCCCTGACAACTTGAAGCAGCCCCAATTCAAACCCCAAGCCATACCATAAACCCTAAACCCAAAATCCTATATCTTACCATGCGACTCAGATTGGTGGAGAGTCCTCTCTCGGAGGTGCCGAAGTGATGAACCGAAGCCCCCACTGCAAAATTCACCAACATCAATACCGAGGGCTGTTTGGGCCCCCTCCTTCGGAACGGTCCTTCTAAGCCTTGAGGGCTTTACGGAAGGCCCTGTCTCTTCTAGTTCCTTTGCAGTCCCTAGGAGAACTGCAGTTTCCAAAGTTTTCACATCAACACCAATACCGAAATTGCATAAGACAGCTTGACCCTAGTGTAGGGATGGGAAGGCATAGTTCCAGTGTCTCCTTACAGTCCGTTATCTACGTATTGTATAATATTCCCCCACCCCCAAAAAAAAAGAAACTGTCTTTCTTCTCATCATTAAGGCCCCTACACTACCTGGCCCGATACCTTCCAAAATTTGACCTAGGACCATATTTGTATCACACACCTACCCTAAACCCTAAAACCTATAAGACCTAAACCCACTACGCTCAACCCTTGGCTCTAAGTATTAACGGCCCTTTTCTTCCCACACGAACTGAACCAGGGACCTTCCCGGGAAGAGCCCTAACACCTAAACCCCAAAGCCGTTTTGGTGCAATCTTTAGGGTTCATTAGGGTTTAGGGTTCAGGGTTGAGGGTTTAGGGTTCAGGGTTTAGGCTTTAGGGTTTAGGGTGCGTGAGACGTCAATATCCGTTTGCACGCAGCGCATCAATGAGAGCAAAATCCCCAAACCCCTCAACCCTAAACCCCGTAGAAACAACCCTAAACCCCTTAAAACAACCCTACAACCCCTTAAATTTTAAAACAACCCTAAAACACAACCCTAAACCCCTTAAAATCCCTTAAAAACACCCCCAAAAACCCCTTTTGAAGCAACCCTAATCTAATCGAGAACCTTAAAACCCCTTAACAACCCTAATATCTAATCGAGAAGTCCCCAGGTGCTCGACGTTTGCGCCGGCGTTGCTTGGATCCCGGCCCTGGATCTCCTCGAGGAAGTCAGGAGGCGAGAGGGGCTTTAGGGCTTAGGGGTTTAGGGTCTTTGTAGGGCTTAGGGTTTAGGGTCTTTTAGGGGTTGAGGGTTTTGTTAGGGCTTTAGGATTTTTATGTTTAGGGTTTAGGGTCTTTTAGGGCTTAGGGTTGAGGGTTTTGTTAGGGCTTTAGGATTTTTATGTTTAGGGTTTAGGGTCTTTTAGGGCTTAGGGTTTAGGGTCTTTTAGGGGTTTAGGGTTTTGTTAGGGCTTTAGGATTTTATGTTTAGGGTTTAGGGTCCTTTAGGGCTTAGGGTTTAGGGTCTTTTAGGGGTTTAGGGTTTTGTTAGGGCTTTAGGATTTTATGTTTAGGATTTAGGGTCTTTTGGGGCTTAGGGTTTAGGGTCTTTTAGGGTTTAGGGTCTTTTAGGGCTTTAGAGCTTAGGGCTTAGGGGTTTAGGGTGTTTTTTAGGGCTTTAGGATTTAATGTTTAGGGTTTAGGGGTTTAGGGATTTAGGGCTTTATAGGGTTTAGGGGTGTAGGGTTTAGGGTCTTTTAGGACTTTAGGGTTTAGGGTTTTAGGGTTTTAGGGATTCAGGGTTTAGGGCGTTCGGGTTTAGGGTTTAGGGCTTGGGGTTCAGGGTCTTCTCGGTAGGCGTTTGAGACAGTTTATATTCCGTTTTTGGGCTTACGAGGATCTTATTTACGAGTACTTTTCAGAGGCTGTGAGATGCCAGCCCTAGGAAGCATTTATATGTTGATTGCAAGTGGTTTAGGCTTCAGGGTTTTGGGGTTTCAGGATTTAGGGCTCAGGGTTTAGAGTTTAGGGTTTGCTGTTTTCGGGTTCAGTGTTGGGGGTTTGTCAACCGTCGCTGGTAATATTTCTATATTATCATAACCAGTCAGGTATGTTGGAGAATGTTGCTTTTATGGCGAAAGGTCTATCGGGACAGCCTTGAGTTTAAGACGCCAAGAGCTGGTATTGTACGGATGACAACACGATGCGAGATGTGGGGAATAGATCTTAGTTCAGGGTCTAGACTTTGGGTTTTTGGACGTAGGGTCTACTGTAGGAGCTACAGTAGTTAAGGAATTGGTGTCCAGGTTTTACCGTCAAGATTTAAGGTTTTGCGCTTGAAAGAATTCCGGGGTAGTGAGGTCATTAGGTATTAGCCCTCTGGTCCCGAACTTACCCACAGGTGAAGTTTGGCTGGTGGGTCTAGCGTTAGGTGGTTTGGGTGTGAGACTTTCGACTGCCCTCTCTTCAGGGGCTCTGCGCGTACTGGGTTCCCAGGCATATTGAGGGTTTTCCGGTCGGCACGGTGAGTTACTGATCCTGCATTCCAGACTCCGCTGCGCGCAAGACTTGCAGCTTTTCGGCTTTCTCAGGCACCCTAGACCCTGAATCCTATAGCCATCGAGCCAAATGAAACACTATCTATCTATCTATCTATCTATCTATCTATCTATCTATCTATATATATATATATATACACACACACACGCAAGTGTTGTGTATATAAATATGCACGTCTTTATGCTATACCGGTAAGAGTGTATGTCTGTCTGTCTGCCTGCATGCCTGCCTGCCTGCCTGCCTGTCTGTAGTATGTGTATGTATGTATGTATGTATGTATGTATGTATGTACGTATGTACGTAGGTATGCAGGTATGTATGTAGGTATGTAGGTATGTAGGTATGTAGGTATGTAGGTATGCAGGTATGTAGGTATGTATGTATGTATGTATGTATGTATATATGTATGTGTATATATATATACATATATGTAGACATACACAGATGCATACATACACCCTATATTCCTAGACATACTCATGCATCCTACATACATGCATGCATGCATACATACATGCACTCTTTTTCTTTCGGACGCTGCAAAGATGTCTTCGCAAAGCGAGGCTGTTTTGACAGGTGGCCAACCTGGCTCATGGGGAGCTCTGTTTTCAACAGATCAAAAGCGCACTACACAAAACCTGAGGTACCGCTGCTGGAGCAGATATGCCAGTCAGCACCTGGACATACATGCACACATACATACATACATACATACATACATACCTACATACCTACATACCTACATACCTACATACCTACATACCTACATACCTACATACATACCTGCATACCTACGTACATACGTACATACATACATACATACATACATACACATATAAATACTGCTCCCACCGTGAAGGCGGAGAGGCGAGGTGGACGCTTGGAGCCGGGTGCTCAGAGCTTTACGTCTGGGAGAGCGTCACGTGAGGTTTCATGTATGTTAGAAGCCGAAACAGTTGGCGAAACTTGTGTTTAGTCTGCGGTGCCGTACTATAGCTACAGCTTTAGCATACCCCAAAACCCTAGGCCCTGGTCTAAACAACTATTCATAAGGCTATTAGGGCCCCTGCATTTCACCTTCAGTCCCCGAAGCCTGTGTTTGAATTTTGCCATCGCCGGAGATTTAAAGCATGCACAGAAGCCTCTTATCCTCTTTATAAGGTAAGGCATAAGGAAAAGGCGTTCGGAGTCCCAGCAATATGTAATCATCCATCCTTCCCACACTCCAGCGTTTGTCAAGGTCTCTGTAAGCTGCAGCTGGGGTAGGGATTCGGGGTATGAGATTCCAAAAGTTGCTACACCCCAGACCCTCACCAAAGGATCCCCGTTTGCAAGTCAAACAGCTGAGTGCAGGGTTGGAAGGACTTCGAGCCTATCTCGGGCTTGTGGGAGCAACGTTTGAACAAGAGGGGGTTTCTGGTTTGGGCTGATAGGTATTTATAGGGTTCAGCATTAGATATTAGCCCGAGCGTACACCTACTTGTTTGTGCTACTTGCAGAAGTGTTGTAGTGCCCAGTTAGTTGGGGACTTAGACGCTCCGGTGACCCATGCCATGCTATATATTTTGTCGTGATTCATATTATCAGGTTGCACCATTTAAATTAGGCTTATCGGCTTGTCGGCCTTATCACTTTGGTGTTTGTCCTAGGTGTCGAAGTGATGTGACGCACTAGTCCGGGTCGAGTCCGGTTCAGAGTAGTGCAGGTCTGCAGATGGGATGACTTCGTAAGCTAAGCTTTTTGCCTAGACAATCATTGAACCCTAAACCCTTGGCCTTAGACCCCAAATGCCAAACCCTTAACCCTGAACCCTCAACCCTATACCCTTCACCATCTTCCATCCGCGAAACCAGGCATCCGAACGACGATCGGTGGACCAAGGCACGTCCGAGAGCAGCCGCCTCAGCGGGTGCTTCATGCTCCAAATCCCCGAGCCGACTTCACCCGTCTTTGCCCGAAGCCTCTTCCTTTCTTAACGCCCTACAGAGACAGTATCAGGGTACTACATGGGGCCTATAAATAACTATTAGGGTACTATTGGTGCCTTTTTCTTATTTATTACCAATACTGTTTTGGAGTTTTCTATGTGCTTGGGAGACTCCGCCGGGTAGATCTCTCCCCGGGGGCTCCAAGCGCAGACTGCTCGGGGGTCAGAAAAACTGTATTCATTGAATGAATTTTGAGTGTGGAATCTCTATTGTCTGTGGAAGAGTACTGTTTTGAAATTTCGGGGGTTCCTTATAATAGTTATGGTATAACTGGATATACCCCAAAGCCCTATTCTAGCTATCAAGGCGCCTATATTACGGATGGTGATTGAGGCTTCAGGTCTTGCTGTGTTTGGGGATTCTGTAAGATCCAGGCCTTTTTGGCGAACCCGAAACCCTAAACCCTAAATGCCAAAGCCAACGCAATAAACCCGAAAATTTGGTTAAACCCTAAGCCCTAAACCCTAAACCCTATAAGCCCTATAAATCTGAAACCCGAAGCCCGAGAACAGCCCCCCCCCCTCTAAAACCTCCTGAGAAGGGTCAGAGGTTCAGCGTTTCGAGGGTTTCGGGGAGGAGGGGATCTACCCATAGGCTCCTCAGTAGTTCCTTTTGGTGGTTTAGACTTAGAATCCGATAAGGTAATCCCAAAAAGGAACTACTAAGGAGCCTCTGGCTAGGTTCAGGGAGTAGGGCTACGGTTTAGGGTTTAGGGCTTCAGGGTTTATAGGGTTTGTAGCGTAGCAGCAAGGCCCTGAACCCTAAAGCCCCAAAGCCGTAAAGACTTCAAGCTCTGAGCCCTTAAATCTCAAAACCCTGAAACCGAAAAAGCCGAAAAACACCCTAAAGCTCTAAAACCCTCAAAAGCCTTACAGCCCCAGCCTTACAGCCCCTAAAGCCCTCAAGGGCCCTCAAGGCTTAAAGCCCTGAAGCCCGAGATTCCCGGAGCTCCAAAAGGATCGAATTGTCCAGAATCAAATGGGAAGTTCTCTAAATTAGGGTTTAGGGGTTTAGGATTTACGTAGGGTTTTAGGAGTTTAGGGTTTAGGGGTTGTGAGGGTTTAGGGTTGTGAGGGTTTAGGGTTTTAGGGTCTTTTAGGGCTTTAGGGGTTCAGGGGTTTAGGGTTTAGGGGTTTAGGGTTTAGGGTTCCCGGTATAGTGCGGCACCCTTATCAGCAGGACCCTGACGGGGGACCCTATAATTTGGAGAACTAGCCTCAGAGGTGGCCGGCCAGCACCTGGCTGCTCGCTGAGGGCTTGCAGCCGGGAACTGAGCTCATACGGAGTTAGGATCATGGGACCTAGTAGTTAGGGTTTAGGGTTTAGGGGTTAAACGGTTAGGGTTCAGGGTTAGGGTTTAGGGTGTGCTGCTTACGAGTGTAGAATTTCAGAGTATGAGGGACGAATTATTCATGACATACCTTTTTGATCCCTATCTGCTGTTATCTTCTTGGTTGCTGCAGTGGGCGCCCGGAAGGCGAAGCAGATGACGCCACCAGCTGTGAAAGAAGGAAGTCGAGCATGAACCTTCGTTTCCTCACGTTCTAGATTCTCAGACCTCTACACTACTATACCCCTAGACCCTAGACCCTCGACTCTCAACCATGTCCCATTGTCTATGCTAAGTTTCCATCGAAACAAAGCCTTGGGTTTGCAGCAAGTCGGGGGTGTACGATGGCGGATTTAACCCTTGAGCCCTAAACCCTGTATGCCCTAAGCCTTATAAATCCTAAACTCTAAACCTCAAGCCGTGAACAGTACAGCTTGGCTTGTAGTCGGTGAGTTTAGCAGTCAGGTCTTAAGCGCATTGATGCATTGTAATATTATGGAGCATAATGTACTTTACTATACTCGACTATACTCGAGTATATTTTACTTTACTATACTGTATCATACCATGCAATACTGTACTATACTGTACTCTAATCTAGTCAAACATTTGCAGTTGTTGAGAGGGTTAGTGCACGACAACGGGTTGAAGGCTCAAGCCAGAAGCCACCTAAACCCTAAACCCTGAACTCTAAAATATAAACCCTAAATCCTAAACCCAGAATCAGGCTGCTCACCTTTCAACTTACACCTCTCCGCAACTGCTGAACTACCCGACATCTTGCAACCTTTTAATAAATAGAATAGGGCTTTCGGCTATATTATACTCTCGTTTTGAAAAGGAGCCCCCGAAAATAGTACAGGTGATTATTGGGGCCGCTGTATGAAGCTCACTTTAGCAGCAAGCCGTAAACCCTTCACGACGTAGCAGTTTCAGAAGAGACTATAACTACAAGAGATTTGTTCAAGCGCTAGGATCCTCATACTCATATATACTATGAACCCCCATAATACTATGAACTCCACATAATACTATGAGCCCCCATAATACTATGAACCCCCAATACCGATCTCAGCCCAATATCTCAATATCTTTTCCTCCAAGGCAAGTCCCTTTGCATGCCGGTCAGCATCGCTCCTTTATTCAGGCCCTGAATTCCATGGCGAGGCCCCCAGGCGTTCAGCCAGAGTATGTGTGGGTCCCGCGGTAGACGTGTTGATGAAGAGTAGGCGTTCTGGGACGTCTTATGCTATAGCTATAGATGGTATACAGCACCACTTTACGGTTTGGGTTCAGTATGCTGGTTTCGGGCCCAAGCGAGATATTGAAAAGTGAGAATGAGGCTGATGCTCAATGCGGTTTTCCACGAAGTCTGAGAACCCTATAAACCCGAAGCCCCAAACCCAAGGAGTGGAGGGCATCATGCTTCGAGTGGGGTTTCGGCGTTCAGCATTTTGCATCCACGGTGTTTCATGCCTGAACCCTAAACCCTAAACTCTAAACCGAACGGATGTAGGGTTGAGGGCCTCGAGAGTTTCACAAAGTTCAACTTGCTTGGGGCTCCGTACTGAAGTCCACAATGGAGCTTGCTGCTTTCAAACTGTAAGCTAGCACATCTGGTCAGGCTCATTCTTTGCAAAGTGTTCGATACTTGGCATGAGACCTACTCAAACTAAAGGGTTTGCTGCCAAAAGAAGCCACAATTTGCAAGGACAGCTGCACATGCAAGGCTTCCAGGGCCTAGGGATGGATGCAGGGGCTTCAGTCAAGTGGGGTGAACAGGGATTTTGTATGATTGCCTTGGATCTTCGCTTCTTGAGCTACTGGCGGGGTATCCCAAATCTATGATTAAGGGACTGATTCCACGGGGAGCTGAATTAGAGCAATCCCCACTTCCCACGTAAGCTCTTCGGGTTTAGGGCTTAGGCTTTAGGGTTTAGGGTTCAGAGTTCAAGGGTTTAGGGTTCAGGATTCAGGGTTCAGGGTTTAGGGTTTAGGGTTTGGGGATATATGAGTCATATGAGGGTCTGAGGGGCTTATACGGAAACAGTGATGCGAATTATACGGACCCAAAAATTGCACTGCAATTCATGCCGCCCCAACTTCCAAGGACAAGGTCTCGTGTTGGGAAGTGGCTACCGCGATCTTGGCGCGCCAACATCGACAAAGGCTCGTGGTTCAGGGTTTCAGGATCAGTCGGAGTTCGGGGTTTTGGACCTGTGGCCAGGGCTGCTGGGCGAGCGTGAGAGTTTGAGAGCACTACTGGGTGGAAGGTTGCGATCGCTCGATGCTGAAACTTGATATCTTGTGACAAATGGCCTTACTTCATCTGACCCGGCATGCCCTAAACTCTAAAACCCTAAACCCTGAACCCTAAAGCCCAACCAGAACACTCATAAGACTTGACTTTCGCGACGACCTTCCGGGACTGCCGAAAGGTTGGAGGCCCTCAGGGTGTTGCTGTTTTCTTGGTTAATATAGGGGCCTTAATAATTACCTATACTATTTTGGGGTTCCTTACTATGATGATAGTATCATGTGCCCCACAAACCCTATTCTAATTATTCAGGCCCCTACATTAGGCCTCTTACTCGGAATGTGCCGGGTGTTCTTTGGTGTAATTAGAGTCTACAGCGTTCGGGATGGCTGCAGGATCCTGGGGCTGTTTCCCGAGACCTCAACATCCTGCAGCTAACGAAAACTTCTGAAGTCATAAGATATGTAAGTCACCACCGTGGGGATAATAAGGTTTTTTTCCCCTGATGATGGTAAACTACATCAGATCCTGAACCTGGGTCGTAACCCTAAACCCTAAAAACCTAAACCCTAGACCCTAAAACCTAAACCCCAAACCGTGCCTAAACCCGAGACCCGAATTAACCTAATCCAGCACACCAGGCTCGTCCCCGACCACCTGGCTTACGAGCTTGCGATTATCTCCAGATTGCCCTGAGCTCAAAGGGCTTCTCGGGGTGTTCCAGTTCTGATTGTTTCGAGCTTTCGTCGCGAGGCGTTTAATGCAATGGGATGTTGATGTGCTTTTCATTCCTGCTAGAATAGGAACCATTACGAACCCAAAATATGGAATTGCCCTTCATTCCTACTAGAATGCGAATCATTATGAACCCAAAGTATTGAATTGCCCGTCATTCCTACAGTATATGAACCCAAAGGATATTAAAGACGGTATGTTCTGCTTCGGGTCATCGGGGCTTCTCGGCCCAGAAGCTCAGATGCACAAAGCAAGGGATCCGCTATGTAAAGTCCCCAAAAACTGACACTCTAAACCCTAAGTTTTAGAAACGCCCCTCTGAGGATCCCCGTAGTGAATTTCTTGAATGAAAATACCAACTCAACACCAAGACATGTCGTGATTTCCAGCAGCCTGCTGGTTGTATAAGACCTTCCATAAGGGTTTCGAGACGGGTCGTTGCGAAGGTTGCGAAGTTGGCTTCGTAGCCTAAGCCTAAACCCTAAACCCTAACCTGCGTCTCACGAATATGTACGGTCCTGGAAGGAGACCTCGAACCTCGAAGCCTCTAGACCCAAATCCTGAGATTGAAAGATGGGGGGTTTCCGAAAACAGGCGACCCTAATAAAGTACCCTAAACACTAGGATCCTTATTAGAAGGACCCCAAAATACAGTACCCCTTCTTTTCGGAAGCTCCCAAATCCTGAGATTGAAAGATTGGAGCCTGGAGGCTCCAACAAGAAATATTTGAACCCCCCAGCCGAGGAGGCAAAAACCACGGAGGTATGCCTGAATTCGTCTTGGGATTCCCATGGTATATGCTAAGAGTCATACCAAACTGTTTGAGTAAAGAAAGCCCTGCAACTTGGAATAATACACACACATATACATATATACATATATACATATGTACGTATGTATATATGTATATATGTATATATGTATATATGCATATATGTATAGGCACATATGTACACGCGCCTGCGGTGTGCACATCATGCATGCATGCATGCATAGTTACGTAGCTACCTGCTTATACATTATCATTCATCCATACATCCATCCATCCATCCATTCATCCATCCATCCATCCATCCATCCATCTATCCATCCATCCATCCATCCATGCATCAATCCAACCATGCATGCATACATACATACATCCATACATAAATCCATGCATCCCATACATAGCATCCTAACCCCTAAACCCCGAAAATCCAATCCATGCATGCATCACGAGCCAACAACTCGTCCTCCGAGGTCGAGCAGCCTTCGCCCTGAGGGGGAGTAGGGCTCATTGGGTTCAGGGCTTTAGGGTTCGGGTTTAGGGTTTAGGGGTTAGGGGTTTATAGGGTTTAGGGATTAGGGGTTTAAGGCTTTAGGGGTTTAGGGTTTAGGGGTTTAGGGGTTAAGGCTCGAGCCGGGCAGTACTAGTACTGCTAGTGCGAGCCTTGGAATCCAAGGCCTTGGTAGAGGGAAAAGGCTTGCGGATGGATTAGGCTTTGGGGTAGACTGATCACGTAAGCTTCTGGCCCTCTAAGGCGTTGAACTTGGAGCAACCCTGTACCCTACACCCTAAACCCTAAACCCCCGAAACCCTAAAATGTACATACTCATGCTAGCGGCGGCGCTGGCACAAGGCTTGCCCCAAGCGAGCAAGAGCCAGGCAGCGGCGAGGGATCTCTTTGGAGCGTCCTCCAATGTATGGTCCGGAATGTTAACTAAATCAAAGAAAATCTTAGTTCCAAAGAGCGCCATTTTACTTTTTAAGAGGAAAATCTTAATTATTTCTTAAGAACACTTAAGGTATACATGGGGATTTCCAAAAATAGGGGACCCCAATATAGTACCCCAAATATTAGGATCCTTGTTATAAGGACCCCAAAATAAGGTGCCCCGTATTTTCGGAAAGTCCCGTATCATGAGAGCTCGTACAGGCTCATATCTCCAAGACTTTAAATGCTCTGCTGGATATCGCACACGTGTCGTCGCAGCCTTAACGACGTGATCGGAGCGCCCTAGCGCAGCTACTGGCCCTCGCGCAAGAAGTGTCCGGAGATTTAGGTTTCAACTGCAGACGCGCGACAAGAATGTCTGCACCGTTCCAAGAAAGCTCCATTCAACCTTGCATGATGAACCCTACCCTTCACAGTTTTGACCCGCAATGTGGAACCTTCGCCTACAGCGTAGAAGTTTTTGGTTGATGGGGTAATGCAGGAACCTGGTTAAGAAGCCCTGGCCTTATAACCCCAGTATTCATATTAAGAACCCTAATAAAGACCCAGGGTTTCTCAATCAGGTTCCTACATTAGCTGGATACATTCAAGGCTTGGATGAGGCTGGAAGCCCCAAGCCAAAATCCCTTAGAGCCCTGGGACCCTCAACGTATAAAGCCCTAGCTTGCAAACGTTGAACATCATCATGAATGAGTTGATTGGAGCTTCCCCCGTGCGTGTCGGTCGCTTCCGGCCGGCATTTGAGGCAAAACGAAGGGAGTTTCATGTTCAGGGTATAGGGCTATAAACCTCATAAACCCTAAACCCTAGGCCCTAAACCGTTTAGGCTGGAAGGGAACACCAGATCAGCAACTCGGTTGCACTTGACGTCTTAAATCGCGACCAGTCAAGCTCAATATATGAGATCGTAGAACCCTAAGGGTCCATGTACTCAAATAGCATATACATTGGCCTTAAAGTGGTCCCCATATAGGTACTTCGGGACCAAAGTAGATGCTATTTTATTTGGGTACATGGACCCTTAGGGGAATATCCAATTAAAGGGCAGTGGCACAAGAATCGTACACATCCGTGCAGGTCGTGAGAGTTTGGGCGTTATGGCTTTGAACCACCCTACATCTTAAGCCCCCCCAAACCCTAAATTAATGTATGTTAGTCCCCTAAACCCTAAACCCTAAATTCTGTTAGTCCCCTAAACCCTAAATCCGAAACCCTGAATTATGTTGGTTCCCTAAACCCTAAACCCGAAATTCTGCTAGTCCCCTAAATGGTAGTTCCCTAAACCCTAAACCCTGAATTGTGTTAGTTCCCTAAACCCTAAACCCGAAATTCTGTTAGTCCCCTAAACCCTAAATCCTAAACCCTGAACTCCGTTAGTTCCCTATACCCCTAAACCCGAAATTCTGTGAGTCAAGTGATAGAACCCCTGCATTCCCAGAGGAGCTTCCTGGGCTGGACTTCAAGACCTTCGACCCTTTCCTGCTCTTGGGAACTATGGTTTTTTGTTTCTTATGGTGGTTTAGGGCTTAGAGGTTTAGGGTTTAGGAGTTTAGGAGTTTAGGAGTTTAGGGTTTTGGGTTTAGGGTTTTTTGGTTTAGGGTTTAGGGTTTAATTAATTAGGGTTTAGGGTGCTATATCCCCAGGATATCATAATTTTTATTCCAACGGCGGCTAAGGATCACGCCTTCGACTCCTTCCGCGCGGCGCGCGAGGTCGGGGTCCGAGGGCTCCGGGTCTTCGAAGGGTAGGGCATTGGAGAAAAGGGTGGTTTTTTGGAGGTTCCGTTTAATGTTGGAACCTGATTAAGAAGCCCCTGGCCCTATAACCCTAAAGCCCTAAAGCCCAAAGCCCTAAAGCCCAAACCCCATCAGCAACTGCTGATCCAGGGCCTCAGAGATGGCGGCCCTTAGATCCCTCGAATCTGATCTGTAGCACGACAATAATTAGGGTTTAGGATTTAGGGGTTTAGGGTTTAGGGGTTTAGGGTTTAGGGGCTAACATGGGTTTAGAGTTTGGGGTTTAGGCGAAGATCGGCAGACTCATAACCAAAGGGGAGACTAATTTTCGACTCTTTTTCTGAAATCTGGTACTACAATAATATTAGATAAGGCTACTAATTAAAGTTAGAGGGAGACCCATTACAGTATCTGTTTTTCATAATGTAGGAACCTGATGAAGAAACCTTGGGTCTTTGTTAGGGTTCTTAAATATGAATCCTAGTATATTGTGGGTTTAGGGATGGTGTTTTTTTTGGGGGGGGTTCGGGCAGTTTAGGGTTTGGGGGTTTGGGGTTTCGGGCAGTTTAGGGTTTAGGATTGTTCAATTTGAACTCTGTCAATATAGGCCAGCGGTAATGACCCTGAACCCTAAACCCTAGCACCTGACCGCCCCTCTCAGGATCACGGCTTTCAGGCTCGGGGCCTCTATATCTTGAGTTCTGTCCTGAGGCCTCCTGATCTTCGGCGTCTACCCTACAAGCCCCCCGAGGCCCCAAACCGTCAATGCTTAGAGGCCCTGCAGCCCTTTCGGATTTAGAGGCCCTGCAGCCCTTTCGGATTTCGGCCCGTAAGCCCGAAGCCCGAACTGCTTGCATCCTAAAGCCCTGAGCCCACAATAAGAGCCTGGTAGACCGCAGCCTACAGTGACACCCCTCAACCCTGAACCCTCAAACCCCGCAAACCTAAGCCCTCAAAGCCCAACTACCCAGCCCCTCAACCCTAAACCCTAAACCCAAACCCTAAACCCTAAACCCTAGACCCAAACCCTAAACCCTAAACCCTAAACCCTCAACCCTAAACCCAAACCCCTAACTCCTGAGGCGCTGGCAGCGAACGCTCAGAAGTGCGAGAGCTTGCACCAAACCATCTCCAGGCCTGGTCGAATCCCAAATCCGAGGTGCTCTGATAGCCTGTTCAGGGTTAGGGTCTAGGGTTTAGGGTTTAGGCTTTAGGCTTAAGGGTTTAGGGTTTAGGGTTTTGTGTTGAGGGCTTGGTTTACTATCAGGGTCGGAGTGATGAGTAACAATGTAGGCTGATGGCTTCTACCATATATTGTATAGTAGGTTTCATACTATAGCAAGTATGCTACCATGTACCCGTGACCTTATGCTAAGTATTGAGGCCAATCTATGACAACGATATTGGGAAAGTTTCTCGTTTTATGCAGGTGTTTCGTTATGTGGATAGCAGTACTGGGGACCCCACTTCGTGTAGACACCTGGTTGCTACACCCCGTTGTCCGTAAGGGGCTGAAACACTGGGCTCCCCATGTCAATCCTTAGTGGATGATAGAAATCCTGCATTACCTTAAGGACCCAAAACTATGGAAATTATGGTAAATTCCTTCTCATGGGTACTGCAGGATTTATATCATCAATCCTTATCAGCAGGCAGGGATTCATGAATCTCGGGTCTATAGATTGGGTCTTCTAGTTGCGGTTGGCTTTCAGGTGTTCCGGTGGCTGGAGTGTCAGGCCGGCGGTCCCCTTCTCGAGTATTTTCGGGGCACGTTCTTCTCTAAGTGACTCTTCATCGATACCCAATTTCGGTCCCCTAACCCTTAGGCCCTAAAACCCTTAAACCCTAAACCTAAACCCTAAACGCTTAAACCCTTAAACCCTAAACCCTTAAGCCCCAAAGCCCTGAAGTCTAGTTCTGCCCGGTTTCTGTAGGTGCGGAGGGTGTTCTTGCTAGGACTTCTACCCTCGATTCTGGCAAACACGAAGCCCGAAACCTTAAACTCCCTAGTCTCAAGGCCCTAAGCCCGAAGAACAACGCACTGAAACGACAAAGACCCCAAACCCTAAAGTCTAAGCCCCAAACCATAAATCAAAACCCGAAGCCGTAAACTCTAAGCCCTAAACCATAAATCAAAACCACAAACCCCTAAACTCTATAGGCCCTAAACCATAAAAGTCCTAAGCCCTAAACTCGAAGCCCGAAGCCACAATTCAAAACCCTAAACTCTAAGCCCGACCGCCCGATAAGCCCTAAACTCACTTCGCGCGCAGGCAGCTCTCAGATCTTCAGTCGGCTCGGCCCAACGTGGACCCACACGTCTTCAAGGAGTCTTGAGGGGGACCTCGTCACCCAGTCCCTAAACCCTAAACCCTAAACCGTAGTGCCCTCAAAAGGGGACGGAACCCCAGTATCGGAACTCGTATGGTTTTAGGGTTCAGGGCCCCGAAAGCTCGAAAATGAGGGCTTCTTTTAGCCCGAAACCCCCGTGACGTGACGTAAAGACTAACCCTAAGCCCTAAACCCGTAAAGGAACCCGGAAAGGCACTCGAAGTTTCGGGTTGAGGAGTTTTGGGTTTTGGGTTTGGGATTTAGTCTTCGAAGCTTGGCCTGTCCCTTCGGGTCTCTGTTGCCACAGGCTTCTTTCGGGTTTAGGGTGTTGGAGCCCTGTAGAAATGCAAGCTCACATAGGGAGAGACGAGCCCATGACTCCCGCGGCGGAAGAACGCACGCACGCGATCACCCCAAACCGCCTCTTCCCTGAACCCTAAGCGCTACTTATGCATATATACTAGCTGTGGCAGTCTGCCCTAAACCTAAGACCGACGAGATCCTTGTACTCCCTGGCCTACAGAGCTCCTGCGACTATCCTACTCGTCTTTCGCCGATCTTGGGTTTTTGGGTACTAACGATGCAACTGAGTCAGAAACCCAATCAGCTGCTGGGAAATTGGGCATTTGTAGGTTGGCAACCTTGTCTCAGATTATGTTTGCCAAATCCCGGAGAACCTTGTCTTGGCGCCAAACATCCCCCGACATCTGTCTTATCATGATTTTTTTGGGGCCATCTTTGTGTCCGCTGCTTAACTTGTGCACGCGGTTAGTTAGATATGTGTTTCAAACGGTGGCTGTGATTTTCTTCACTTATAGTCCCTTGGACTGGCTCAAGATATCTGGAGGTCTCATTTTCCAGTATACAACAGAGGACATTTGGTTCTCAAAGATGCTTAGCGTGACGCTTGCCTTGCCAAGTGGTCACACGGTGAGTGTTTCAGTTCCCCAGTCCTCCAAAGTTGTGGACTTGAAGAATTTGGCCCAGGATGCTTTCAACATGCCTTTCTTGCGGCTGGTGACTGCAGAAGGGCGCATTCTAGCTGATTCTATGGAACAGCTTCAAGCTGCAGGGCTTCAAGATGGAGACCGGGTCACTGTTCTTGGAGGGCAGCCAAAGCTAGCTGTAACTGAAAGAGCTTTTGCCTTGTGGACCTTTGGTGACAGAGTTGTCACCTGGGGAAGTCCGGATCATGGACAGAGCGGTCCAGAATATGGTGAGGACAGCTCTGCAGTCCAAGACCAGCTGAGGGGTGTGGAGCAGATTCAGGCCACAGCTACTGCATTTGCTGCGATCCTGGAAGATGGCTCCGTGATTGCGTGGGGCGATGAAAGTTGCGGTGGTGACTGTTCTGAAGTCCAAGCTCAGCTGAGGAATGTGAAGCAGATTCAGGCCACAGCTACTGCATTTGCTGCGATCCTGGAAGATGGCTCCGTGATTACTTGGGGCGATGAAAGTTGCGGTGGTGACTGTTCTGAAGTCCAAGCTCAGCTGAGGAATGTGAAGCAGATTCAATCAACGAAATATGCGTTTGCTGCGATCCCCGAAGACGGCTCCGTTGTTACCTGGGGCGAGCCAAATTATGGCGGTGACAGCTCCGCAGTCTATGATCAGCTGCGGAATGTGCAGCAGCTTCAGGCCACAGAACAGGCATTTGCAGCGATCCTGGAAGATGGCTCCGTTGTGACATGGGGGGACCTCGCCAATTACATCAATGAATTTGGCGATGCAGAAACTGCCAGAGAACTTGGTTACAGCTGTGGAGTGCCAGAGCAGCTCAGGAATGTCCGGCAGGTTCAGGCCACGAAGTATGCCTTTGCTGCGATCCTGGAAGATGGCTCCGTGGTGACATGGGGTGGGCAGGATGATGGTGGTGACAGCTCCGCAGTTCAAGATCAGCTGAGGTGTGTTCAACAGGTTCAGGCCACAAGACATGCATTTGCTGCGGTTCTAGAAGATGGCTCCGTGGTGACATGGGGCAGCGCACATCATGGTGGGAACAGTTCTGCAGTCCAAAATCAGTTGTGCAATGTGCAGCAGGTCCAAGCCAATGGATATGCATTTGCTGCGATCCTCAAAGATGGCTCAGTTGTAACCTGGGGCTCAGAATGGGGCGGCGACAGCTCTGCAGTCCAAGATCAACTGCGGAATGTGAAGCAAATCCAGGCCACAAGACATGCATTTGCAGCGATCCTCGAAGATGGTTCTGTCGTGACATGGGGCAGAGCTTACGGTGGTGACAGTTCTGAAGTCCAAGCTCAGCTAAGGAAAGCGCAATTGATTCAGGCCACAGGATATGCTTTTGCAGCGATTCTGGAAGATGGTTCCCTGGTTACCTGGGGCCATGTTGCTTGGGGTGGTGACAGCTCTGCCGTCCAAGAGCAGGTCGCAAGCCTTTGACCAATTGTCCAAAAAAATCAGACGCCGAAGACGCCAAGCCTTGATGAGTTGCTCAATGTTCATTATCAACCATTATTATACCTTGATATCTCAGGGATTTAAGCCCCCCCTCCCCTTTTTTGGTGTCACGGAGTTTCAGACGATGGGGTGCCCTTAGAACACCTAGTAACCTCATACCGATGCCACCCTGGATACTTAGATCCTGAAGGAGAAGAGAGGACCCCGAAAAAGGCACACTCAGCTTCAAGCAGGATGGCTGACAGCTCCCTGTAGGTCCCTTCTTGCCGTAGTAATTCGAGTAGGGATCTGTGTAAAAATATGTAACATAGTATGAGCTATTCAGAGCCCCAAGCCCTAAACCGTAAACCCTGTAGTCGCCTTCCCCAATGCCCTTTCTTCTTTTGCGCTGATAGCAAGAACTCGGGAGATGGAGCCTCAAGTCCTACAACCTCCTGGGAGATTAGGGTTTAGGGTCTAGGCTTTAGGGGGGTTCAGGGTCTAGTTTAGGCTTCAGGGGTTTAGGGTTTAGGCTTCAGGGTTTAGGGTTTTTTTTGGGCTTTTGGGGTTTAAGCTTTAGGGTTAAGGGCTCGAAGTCGTCATATGCCTGGCCTAGAAACCCCAGGCCCAACTCTGCATTCCCAGATCTTAGACCCGCAGACCTACCCAAAGTTCCAGCACCCTACCCTACGGTTTAGGGTTTAGGGTTTCAGCCGAAAGCTGAAACACTGGAATGTTAACATCCTTACCAGCACAAGACGAGGCAGAAAAGACACCACAGATCCTGACTGTGCCTGAGTCCGGCTTCGGGATGGGTGTACAGTACAGTGCTTGAGGCTTTTGTTGTTGAGGCTTAGCTTTCCTCCTCGAGGGTGCTGGGCTCGGGGCATCTAAGTCCTACGCCATCAGCAGAAATAGGGCAACACAAGCAGACCAAGCTCCCTAAGCCTTACATACCCTGAAACCCTCGCGACCCTAAACCCTAAACCTTTAAGCCTAAACCCTTAAACCCTCAAACCCTTAAACCCTTAACCCTCAAACCCTAAACCCTTAACCCCTAAGCCCTTGATTCCTAAAGCCCCCTGGGATTCCCGGGCCTTTGCTCGAAAGACTCACCAAAAGCCTTCCCGATCCGGCGGCCTAGGAGAAGCTTCTGACAGCAGAGAGGCTGTACGGTGAGGTGGGCTTAGGGTTTGGGGCTTTAGGGGTTTAGGGTTTAGGGCTTTAGGGTTTAGGGTTTAGGGGTTTAGGGCTTTAGGGTTCGGGGTTTCGGGTTCAGGGTTGAGGGGTTTAGGGTTTAGGGTCTTGCGTGCTTTGCAACTCCAAACCAAGGTCCCTTCTGGCTGGGCCCAAGAGTGGATCCTGATTGTAACCGGTCATGGGTTTAGGGGTTTGGTCTGAGCCCGGTTTGCATACTTCGCGGTTTGTATGCTATATCAGGTTTAGGGTTTAGGGTTTAGGGTAGGCTATATCGATGAAGCTTTGTCTTTGGCTCGGGTTTTGGTTTTGGCTCCAGGGCAGGAGGAGGGTTGCTGGTGCTGTCCGAGAAGATCGTTGTTGGACAAATTCGCGGACCAATGTTCAGCGATCCGAAACCTCAAGCCCGAAACGCTAAATCTTGATCCTAGAACCTAAACCCTACACACCTTTTTTTCAAGGGTTAACAGGTACAGTGGAACGCTAGAGGGAATTAGCTGCGAGGTTGTAACAAAGCCGGATCCTAAACCCTAAACCCCTAAACCCTAAACCCTAAACCCTAGGCTGGACGGCGGTCTCAGAGCAGGTGAAGTCGCAGCGAGATGCCTTCGCCACGGCTGATGCAGAAGCCAAGGAGAAGACCTCGAGATCACAGGTGCCTCGGATTTGGCTCTGTAGGGCTTTGGGTCTAGGCTCTATAGGGTTTTAGGCTGGTAGGGGGCCTGAAATATCAGCAATTGCAATCATCCCCTGGTGTTGCAGTTTATGGATCCGCGATGACTTTAGGGTTTTGCTAGGAGTTACGGTTATGATTTAGACAAGTATACCCCATAACAGTACCTAGGACCCTTGGGGCGATTACACTGGACTGGACCTTTTAAAAAACTTAGTAGCTGAATCAGTACACTTTAAACTTGGGATAACATGACCGCTTGCAGAACTGAAAGTGTGCATTTTTCTGTGCTTATGAACTCAGCAGCTAAGAGAAGCCTCCATCAACGCCAGTCACCAGAAAAGGCCCGGGACTTTGTTGGGCAGAACTGCGCCCAAAAGGTAGCATTCCCTGCGCAGACAGTAAGACACCCAAAGAGTGACTTGGGGGTGAGAAAACGCCTTGATTTGCATGTTTAAGGTTTTGTGTATAGTCGCAAAGGGTCCTTTGTACTGGTTACGGGGGATACGTTCCTAAATCATACTAGTAATTCCCCAATATAGAACCCTACATTCTACTATACAGGTACATACGACCCCTTGGGAGTGAATGTTTGCTGATATATCACAAGAGACGTTTAGGGTTTAGGGTCTAGGGTTATGTGTACATGAACATGAAAGACACGCATCCCCATTTCGCTTCCCTAAGCCGAACACTCCTTGAGCCGGTGGCTTGTAACGATAAGCCTTAACCCGTAGTCTCGAAGAGTTCCCCGAAGGGTCCTTTGCACCTATATAGTAGAATGTAGGGTTTCTAGATTAGGAAT
>CAJNJA010028098.1:13277-26057 GCA_905231915.1 Symbiodinium necroappetens | reverse complement strand
CTTGCTCTTGCTCTTGCTCTTGCTGCGGCTACGGCTCCTGCTCCTGCTCCTGCTCCTGCTACTGCTGCTCCTGCTCCTGCTCTTGCTCCGGCTACGGCTACGGCTACTGCTGCTGCTGCTGCTGCTGCTGATACAGATGCTTCGCCCCGACTTCCGGAGGATCTTCCGAGTCGGCAGAGGTTCAGAGCTCGTCGGATGCCGACGCCGAAAGCTTCGAAGGCTTGGAAGAAGGCACCGGGATCCTTTGCTTCTTTTTGCTTGCTAGGTTTCTGAGGGTGCGAAGGATTTGCGGAGCTAACACTGAGGGGGATTGAATCGGTGATTCCGGGTTCCCGGTTTTGGGGATTTACGGCTCTGAGAGTTCACGATTTAGTATGTCCACCGGCATACCCTTTTGCATTTCAGCATCGTATTTCTTCCATGATTCCAAGTCGGGGTTCACGCTCGGGCTGAGGAAAACTGACGATGATGGTGCTGGTGATCATCATGCTGATGACTGTTCTCATAGCAAATAAGAGAAGTAGGAGTTAGAGATTACAGTAGTGCCGGTTCCAGTGCTGCTGATGATGACATCCATGACACTTCATGTGCTGAGCCACATGATGATTATCATGATGGTGGTGGTGATGATGATGATGATGACTATGTTGACAGTGGTCATCAAGTCTGATGGCCGTTCTGAAGTAGGAGGTGGTGCGCAGTTCGGTGAGCCACATGACAATGGCTGTTCACATGTGTGGTCTCTGCATGGCTTCTAGGGCTATCCAGGAACCCACTCCCACAAACGTACTTGCAGTCATGGCATCAGAAGGTGGTCACCCGGCACACTCTTGTCGCTGAACCCCGAACAACCCCTTCGCCTCGCTGTATGGTCCGCCTACCTGGGCCTGCCTGTCAGTTAGCTGTCAGTGAGAGTCGAAACCATCACCCAGTCTGGTGGGAGTAACAAAGGAGCTTGAGGCCAAGAAACCCTAAATGCCTTAAATTTTAAATCACAGAGTTAATGCCGTGGAACCAGGCTTGGAAGAGGGGGAGTCCGACGAGCTGGTGCGGGGGGCGGCACAGGCAGACAGAGCTTCCTGCAATCTGAGGCTGTGAAGTGAGGTTTGCTCAGATCTTCTTACTTGATGGTGTGTCTTGTCTTCTGTCGGAGGACCTTGAGTTTGCGATTTGTTCCACTCCACGTCTGGCAGACGGCAGCTCGTGAAAGCACGAATCGTTTTCTCGCCGACATTCGTCGGCGCAGAACAAACCTAGACTCTAGACCGAACAGTCGCGATGATGTGGCATGTCAAAGAAGCTGTGACTTGCTCAAGGCCTGTGTTGGCACCATGATCGAGAAGTGCCCATCTGCAACTTAGCAAAGCCAAGCATGTTGTAGGGCAATGGGGCATCCTTCATTCAGCATTGGTTTGCTAGAAATGCCGCCCTGCATGCCAGCTTTGCACGTGCCCAGGACAAGTCCGATCCGTGCAAATCTTCAGACGCCGGAACATGCGTGACGTGGCACAAACAGACAGGGAAGATGCACCGCGGTCGGGCGGCGAGCTCCGGGAAGTGCTGCGGCACACAATTTCTTCTATTTTGCTAAGCACCGTCTCTGTTATGTATCTGGCCCAAGTTTAGATGCTACTGCAAGTCAGCATGCAGACGACGTGTGTAGATGCCTGCACACGTTCGTGCATGGTAAACCTTGCTCACCATACTTGGTACGCCGCCCCCATTGAAGGTCCAGGGTTGGTAGTCTCTGTTTTCGGGCCCGCCAGGTGAATGTGTTCCACAAGTGCTCCGACGACAAGCTCACACAATGCGTGACTGGAGCCTGCAAGGAAGACTTTAGATCGGATGCGCTTGTTGAGACTTCATGGTTTACAGGGTTTAGGGTTTGTGGTCAATGAGGTGCCTGGGCTCGAAAATGTGCGATTTCCCAGACTGTCAAGGCCTTCCAAAAGTCTTAGAAATGGCTAGATCTCTGAAGCCCTCCATTCCTTCATGCATGAGAGCGGTCCCTGGCCTGGCGGTGGAGCCTTGCAAACGGGATCTCAGGAGCGGTTCGGGTCTTGGACAAATTTCTGTATATATGCATGTAGAATGTATGTAGGTAGGTATGTATGCATGCATGTATGTATGTATGTATATTAGTGTAATGTAATGTGATGCGATGTAATGTAGTGTAATGTAATGTATATATGTAATGTAATATAATGTATATATGTAATGTGAGGTAATGTAATGTAATGTAATGTAATGTACTGTAATGTAATGTAATGTAATGTAATGCTGTGTATGTCACTGTGTGTATATATTTGTGTATGTGTGAAGGTAGGCAGGTAGGTTGGGATGTAGGCATGTATGTACATATCTATATATATATATGTATGTATTTATTTATTTATTCATGAAGTGTATCGAAGCAATTACTCTTCCTAAACTCTGAAGCACACCAAGGAGCCTAAGGCCTCAAATTGTCAAAGGCCGAACGCTTTCAATCCGGAAACCCAGACACCCCGAAAGCCCCTGCAAAGCCCTGAAGACCCAAAGCTGTTGAGCTTGTCATGTAGTAGACAAGTATATAGCATAAAATAGAAGGTGTTTGAAATGAACAGTCTAAGATAATGTAGTAAGTATAGCATAATGTACTGCAAGTATGGAACCAAAGCCTCAACCCAGGCCATCCGCAAGGGCAAGTGCTCCACAGGCGGCTCCACCTGCAGCTGGGCTTGAAGTTTTTCTGCGCTAAGGCCACTACGGTTTTCTGGGAGCCTTTACGAAGGGCCTGGAAGTGGAAGTCTGGAGTGGTGGCTTATACCCATAGGCCCCTAAGTGGTTCCTTTTTATGGTTTATATTTAGAATCCTGTAAGGTAATCCCCAAACGGAACTACTTAGGGGCCTATAGGCAGGGGCATTCATGGTTTTGGAGTTAAGTTCTTCAGCGGTTCGGGGCAGCTCGTGGCTTCAGTTTGTGGCTTGTGGATACGGTTTCAAGGCTCGGGGTTGTAGAAGTCCTAGGTTCGCGTCGAGTACTTCTCGCCGTCATTTTCGCCATTCCTTCCGGATCGCTGCATGGGGTCCGGAAACTCTTCTAGGCTGCTGTGACAAGAGGAGCAAAGTGCAGTAATTAGAGCATATTCCAAAACCCTCTTGCAAGTATCGAAATAAGGCCATGGCCACAGCTTCACTGATGGGGCCTCAATATCATTTTCCTGGTTTCACGCTCGGGAATCGTCTTGTTAGACAAAGCTTGGAGGTCGTGGGACCTGCTAAGTAGTTATTTCATAGGCTTCTAAGCACCATTTCCCCCAGCTAGGATCCCCTTTTCGAATACGTATTGCTCAGTCCCCCGACCCTCCAAGAGTGCTGTAGAAATTCGTGTTCGAATCCCGATGCCCTACACCACTCAGGCTACCTGCCCTGCACTGGAGTTGAACTCCATGGCTCTTCCTGCGCAGCGCAGCCGGTGGAATCTTGGCCTGCCAAGGGTGTGAGTTGCGAGCCGTGTGCATTGGGGACACAGCTTAAGGTTTCAGGGCTCGGGGACAAGAGTTCTATTTGGTAGAGACGGCGACAGTGGCAGAAGACAGAATCAGGTTTGTTCCTTCCCGAATGAATCACGGAACCCGGCATGCTTAAATGATGGGCTACCGACGGAGTTCAGCCAGGACAACTGCAACGGCGGCTACGTGAGCGACGGCACATCAGGCAATCCTGCGGCATTGCCCGATAGAATTATCGGCATGAGGGTTGATCAGTGACATGCTTCCCGTTCTCAGGCTTTTTATGTCCTCGTGTGAGACAAGTGGTCCTTGCGGGCACCAGCTTTTCCATGCACAAGTTTACGTCAGTTTCATGGATGGTTATGCTGCACCCTAGACTACACGAGCAATGATGATCATATTAACGGTTTTATCCTCATACGAGTCCACGTAGTGATGGCGGCAGAAAATCAACATTCCGTTCTGGAGCTTGCCGGACTCTCGGAGAACAGCTCAACGCAGTGAAGTCCTGAACCAATGTGGAAGTGCAGGATCCTCACGTCCTGCCACAGGCAGGAGGCGACAGTCCCTCCAGCCAATCCCATCGAACCACCCTCGGCCCTAAGCCCCGAATCTTCAGCCACAGAAGCCTCAAAAGCTCGCTAAAAAAAGGCCTTTTTTCAACGGATCTGGAACTCCCAAAGACCGGCCTTCAATCCGCCTCGGGGCCTCGGAGCCTTTTCGAGGTATGTCCTGCATGATTTCCACTACGGACGGGGCCTCAAAAGGAGGGCCAAGTGGGGGGGGAGGCATCAGGCCTTGGGGCCTTGGGGTTTCGGAGCTTTTGTGGACATCCCGGTTTCTTGCTGCAGCTTTGTGAAGGGGGCGGTGAGAGAGACTGAGCGCTTCCTTGCTTTCCTTGCGCAAGCCTGCCAGAAATGCTAGTGCAGACGGTCCAGGATCGGACCGAATCGCCAGCCGCGAAGAAACAACGGCTAGCCCAAAGCCAGGCCAGAGCCCAACTCCCGAAGGTAGATGCATTGAAGGATGCATTGAAGCTAACAGCCGAACCCGTAAGTTTCCCCTTAGCCCTTCTCACCCAAAGTAAGTTCGGAAGCTGAGGACATCACGAAGTGCACGCAGCTTGGGCTCGCAAGACCCAAGAAACCTCGCATCCCCTTTCCGGAAGAAGTTTGGATTTCTGGGTTAAGGCTTCGCATCTGGAGTCGCTGCATAGGGATGGGACAACAAAATACCTCCGCCATTCCAGAATGCATGGGCTCAAGACTGAAGACCCGGAGTGCTACGGCTAAGCCACGCTTCAGTGCTTTTTCGGACCTCCACGTCCCGGCCTGACTGAGTCCAAAATGACCTCGGTAATTGAAAGCCTCAGCGATAAGCATAAACCCTTCTTGAATTCTAACCCCCTTTCTCTGCCCTTTAAAAATCTAACACCCTTTTCTTTTTGAGCGCTGGCCCCTTGGAAGCCGCGGAGTTTCGGGAGTGCCCCAGGAATGCCGGAACCTGCGCACTGCCTGAGAAGGACTGAGGTGACGGAGGTGTTGAGTTTGGGTTCGGGGCTCTGCCCGTAGGCTCGGGGGTTAACGGGGTGTGGTAGGGCCTTAAAAAGCCGGGTTTTTTTCGCACGTTAATTAAGAGTAAAGGATTAAGGGTGGGTAGCGATCAGGGTCTAGAGAAGGAGCGGCATCCCCATTCGCGGCGACGGGAAGTATCAGAGAAAACAGCTGCAGCTTGTTGTCGTGGTCGCACTGACAGTGGGGCAGTCACCTTGCCCTGGGGCTGAGACGCTCTTTCCTCAAGAGAGATGTTTCGGGCCACTCTCAGCACTGGTCATCAGCACTTTCATCCTTCCTGCTTGGTTTTTGGCTCAAGCTGTGGCTTACGCCATTTGTTTACGACTTGTAAGGACGCCTGGACTCGGCCTGGACTCTACTTGCCTCTGCTTAGGGGTACTCTACTGTTCAGGCATCGCTACAAAGAGACAAGGAGCCATACAAATTCTTGGGATGAATCGCTGACCTTCACCCAGCTGCCCTCAGAGTTCGCAATCAAACCACCCCTTTTACAGCCCAATAGAGGAATCTTTGCACGCACAGCTTTCCGGCCGTGATCCACACAACAGGCAAGGGCCATCAAACCCCGAGCCCTACATGGAGTAGTTGGAGTAGTTTTACTATTGAGGACACCTTCTCTTGCTTGTCCTTGTACTGGAGATACCATCATGTCGGGTTTGTATTAGAGTCCCTCATTTCCTGAGCCTCATAAGTCTCACGCGCCACGCGCATGGGAACTACATGGGCCCAGTGCTGGCGCGGCTACGCGGGGGGAAGACAGACATGACGGAGGAGCATACAGGCTCTTAGGGTTTGGTTTATGTGAATAGGGCCTGTTTCCATGTGCTCAGACATATGTTGTTGACAAGAAAATGTTCCTACGGTGCCCAAGGCGAGAGAAATGCATCAGCCATGCGCGACAGTTGTTCGTTGTCATATTTATTGACTTAGACGTAGGTCCGTAGGTTTCTTTGGTGTTGATGCTGAGTTGCAGAAGGGTCCAAATGGTGTTTGTCAGCCTGGATCCGTGGACTTGTCTTACCGGCTTCTCAGCTCAGGCTACTGGATGTGTGAATGCCGTGTCTCCCACAACTTCTTCGTGCGGACTTTGGGCAAGCATCATAGCCGCATTTTGGTCGGAGCATCTTCGTGCCCCTCACAGATCGCAGCCGCTCACCGTTGCAAGAGTTTCGGCATCTACTCTCTAAACCCTAGACACCAAAAGACAGGCATTTCAGATACAATGGCGACGATGCGGAGTTCCTGTTTGAGTTCGGCGATGAGCTTCGGGAATTGGGTGCTGAGGCGGCTGCCGAAGACTGCTTTCTACGTGTCAGTGTGCTTCAAAAAAATAACTTAGCTTCAGGATATTCTGCCCGACTAGCTTTTGGTTTGAAGTGCCTAGTACTCGTCAGATCGATTGTTGTCAAGGGCGGCGGGGCCGGGCGTAGGGTCTCCGAGGAAGTGTGGTTCGGGCCCGAAGGGGTTGCTGAGTTATTCAGAGAGGCACAGTCCGGCGACGACCGGTCGAGTTCCGCTGCTGACAGGCGCAGACGATCTTGGAGGAACTGAGACGTCAGAGAGAGGAGGGGGCCACGACCCACTACGATACTATAAGTTTTTTTGTACAAGTGTGTTGACAATTGTTTGTTTTTAAGTTGTACAAGGCTTCTGGGATTTGAAGCCTTCGAGAGGTATTGCCTCCGGGCTCAGGGCTTGAGGGCGCCGTCTTTAACATCCAGTGGCTGGTCCCAAACACGTCAGGATGAGTGTTGAGGGTTTTCGGGTTGATACTTCAGGGATCTATAGGGTTTTGCAAGTGTTTAGCTAGAGGGTCACGGCCTTACAGCTTATAGAGTCTGAATGTCTAGCCAGAGGTCCAGATCCTTCACCGCTTCCTATGGCCCTGGAAGCCCATAGGGCCTGCCCCTACAGGGGTAGTTCTCTCAATTAGGGCCCCTTTTTGAATAATATGGCACCCTTTTAAAAAGGACCCTACAAGGGACCCTAATTTAGAGAACTACCTACGTTGAGGGTCTTAATTTTGGGGACCATTTTGGAACAGGGTTTTGCGGTAACCTAGGGTATGACTCCCGGTATGACTGTAAAAGGACTATATGGACTCTGAGAGCTTCCCCCCGGGCATCCCAGGCCTCGACCCCCTCAAGCCCGCGACGAGCCACTGAGCGTAGCCGCCCTCACCCTAAATCCAAAGCCCAAATCCAAGACCCTATAAACCCTAGAAGTCCTAGAAACCCTGAGCCCCAATCCAGCCCCAAATGCTGGACCCTAAACCCTACAACCCCCCACAACCCATGCGTTCCCCTACCACGNNCCCCCCCCCCCCCCCCCCCGTCAAAGCAAAACCTCAGCTCCGACTCCACTTTATGTTAGGCCTCCCTGTTATAGTTCTACTATAATAGTCTGTAAGATACTATCATTGTTTATAAAAGCACCATATATTATAACTTACTATCATACTCTAAACTTAACCTACTATAATTTATTACGATACTCTGAAAAAACTATAATCTATTACTATACTCTAAACCTTACTAGTAGAATTCATTACCATACTCTACACCCTACTATACTTCATTATTATACTCTAAACCCTACCATAATTCATTACCATACTCCACACCCTACTATACTTTGCTCTGGCCCAACACCGGAGACACCGCAGGAGCGCCTCCGCGCCCCCGAGAAGTCCCTGGAGCGAGCTCGGCGCATCGCCCAGGTGGAGGGCACCGNNTCCGCAGTGAAGCTGCTAGGGCTGCTTGCTCCAACTCCGGGCGAAGTGGAAAGCCTGTTGCAAAAAGGGGGTTCAGGGGTTGGGGTTCAGTGGTTTAGGGCTTAGGGGGTTTAGGGTTCAGGGGTTTGGGGGTTTAGGGCTTAGGGACAGAAGCCTGCTGCAAAAAGGGTTTGGGGTTCAGGGCTTAGAGTTGAGGGGGTTTAGGGCTCCAACCATTAGGAAAATTCGAAGAATCCTTCGTTGAACTTGTTCAAAAGCGAACAGTTCCACCGAATGAAATAAGGTTTGAGTACATAGGATAAAGAGTGTTTTGGATTCAGGGGTTTGGGGTTCCGGGTTTATACAGTAGCCCAGGTGTAAAAAATGGGGTGTATGTGCAGTTTAGGGCTTTGCTGTTCAGGGTTTGGGGGTTCTGGAAGCTCTGGGGTTCTGGGGAGTAAAGGTGTGCAAGGTGCCAGGCACGGAAGCAAATTAGAACCTGTTGCTTAAGTTGCTTTGAAGCTGAGCTTGACCCTAAACCCTAAACTTGAAGGATGCCAAACGGGCCACCCTCATGCGCCCAGCGGAAAACCGCTTTCCGGATCTTGCGAGATGGAAAGGGGACGCTGAAAAGCAACAAACCCTAAACCCTCCTGGCATGTCCGAGTTGTGAGAGCCTAAACCCCAAACTTACCTTTCCGTTCACCAGCTTGGAATGGAGAGCTCTTGGGCGCGAGGGTGGGAGCCCCAGAGCCCCCCCAAAGCGAGGAGTATCAGCCGCTGCACCCTGGAGTGTACCGGCTGAAGCCCGAGAGTTTCTTGGACGATCCATCGCCGAATTTGGGGGAAGGGGGGGGGGAGGGGGGGAGAGGGACCAATGTGGATTTCGGATACTGTACTGGTATTTCCTTATAGTCCTTACATGGATGGTATTCGTCCCACCACAGACAGAACACAAACCTATGTCAAAACATGTGCCCGATTTCGCCGAGCTGGACGGCTGAGGAAGCTTTCCGGGAAATGGTGGCCGAGCTGCAGCCACTAAGCATGCACTGGCTGCAGTTGGCCGGGATCCAGGATCTCCATGAAATTCGGAGTTCGAAGATGTGAAATGCACTAGGGAACCCTAGGAGCAGGGGAGACTGCTCCCATTCGTTTTCGCAAATAATTATGTGCAGTGCGAGTTTGGCTGCGAGCTGGACACACGCAACCTGGACAGAAGGTATTGCCTCTACTTGAAAACTTGAATTGGACGCCGTTGGATAAGCTGTGCGCGCTGATGGACGGTTCTATTTGGCTCCAGCTTAATTGGTAATTAAATGACAAGCGATGTTGAATGATCGTTTGCAAGAATCCGGGCTGTGTTTATGACGCGCCCAGAATCACTCAATATTATTTTATACTATATTATTTTAATATACATATATATTTTTTTTATTTATTTATATTATTGCTCTAAGTCGTCCTTTCTGCCTGCAAGCTGAGGAAACCGGGCAGCGGAGCTGCCGCCCGCCTGAAGTCCCGCAAGCTCGTGCAAGAGCTCCTCGGCCTTTGCAGTTCGCCGGGGCGGGGAAGAAGGGGTTTAGGGATTAATTAGGGGAGTTTGGGGTGTAGAGTTTAGGGTGAAGTTTCTCGACTTGGATTGCGAGAATTGTTGCTTAGCGAAGCCATCGCAAGTTCTACGAACGTCAAATACAGTATAGCATGTCTAGTAACTACACAAATCAACAAACAAAGCTTGTACACGTACATACATACATACATACATACATACGTACGTACATACATACATACATACATATACACATATACCTATACGTATACGTATACGCATACATATACATATACATAATATACATATACATATACATATACCTATATATATATATACATATATATATATATACGGACAGTTACTTTTTCCGTATGTATACACGCATACATACATACATACATACATACATACATAGACACCAACAAAAAGAGCTTACACCAGCGAACCTTCTACACCCAAGAAGCGGGCTGAAGCCCTCAAACCCCTGAATCAACGTTGCTCCAAAACTGAACTCTGATGCCTCGAGTACTTCGGAGCGGCAAAAGAGCCGAACTTGAGCCCTAAAGCCCTAATGCCCTGAACCGTCAGAAGCCTTTGCCTGGATGTGTCCGAGTGTGAAGAGTCGTGGTGTGGGGTCTGAATAACTCGGAATTGGATTTCTCCTTGTAGTGCTAGTATATTTAACTCACCTTATTCTACCATGAAGCGCCACTGAATCATTTCCCAGGCTGCGCCCTGGACTTTTCACTTTCCCCGTCTTCACGGAAGCTTTTTGCGACCAGCTGGAGGCCTCCATAAGGAGGTTGCGGGTTTGAGGGTTTTGGGCTTGCGAGTTTCGGGTGTGGGGTTTGTCCGGGTCCGGGACTGGGGTGTTCAGGAACGGAGATATCAGAGAGTGATCTATTTCCATGTTCTAATTGCTCAGTTTCTCCATCCGTCCGTGCAAGCGTGAGCGAAGCTCGGCATGCAGCTTGTGAATTGGCAGGTTTGAAGAGTCTTGGGAAACTTGCAGCCGAGCTTGGTAGGTTACAGTAGGTTGCCCAGTTCTAGGTTTGGGAAGGCTGACGGATGAAGAGGTGCAAGTAGTAGTGTTGAAGAACAGATGAGTATCGGGCAAAGTTTTCCATGGCAAGCTGTGCATCCCAGCCGCTGTCCATTGTTGCGACACCTGAAACTCTGGAATCTTGAATGCCACAGACTTCGCCCGCCTGGATCGTCTGAGTTGTGAGAGTCTGTCTAAATGCCACATACTGCAGCCCAGAAGCATAAGTCCTGACGCTGGACTTCGATTTGGTTTCGGAGGCCGCAAGCCAGAACCTGACAAACCTCCATTGTAAACTCCGGCAGGCCTCCATATTTCTTGAAACCGAACTCCAGAACCATGAGCCCAAGCACACTCACAACAGGATCTTCAAGTTTGTATATGAGTGCATACACGTAGGTACACAAATTGTTAACTGCGGTTCTATGCCATGTCAACCTGTACACTGGGCTTTGCGCAGGCCGAGCTTGGCCATTTTCAGGCCTCGGGGCTGCCGCGCTCGGCTCCAAACACGATGAACCGCTGCCGGGCAAAAAAAAGCACACGTTGTCTTGTTCAGGAAGGAAGTTGCTCTTGCGGCGAAGTGTTGTGCTTGTAAGATTGTCATCTCAAAACGGCTTGCTCGGCATGCCAACGCCCAAATAAGTCGCGAAGTCCAATCCTGAACCCCTTGTCCACTGAAGCCTGAGCCACCCAAGTTTGTGAAGCTGTCCAGGCGATCTCTCCAAACCCCGAGAGCTTGCTATTTAGCGGGCCCTTCTCCCGGAACCTGATGACCCAAGAAATCAATCATCAGCCCCTTGCAGTGTCGAGTCTCTCTCAGTCTAATGTGACTACTGTTGTCTACAACGTTAAAGTTTCATTCTTAGTGCTGCAACTACTACTGCTGCTACTGCTACTGCTACTGCTACTGCTGCTGCTGCTGCTGCTGCTACAACTGCTACCACTGCCGCTACCATTATTACTCCTACTGCTCCTAAACCCTATTGCTCCTAAAACTCGCGGATGGAGGCTATGGCATCATCATGTCAGAGCTGGGCTTCGGCCCAGAGCTTCTCGATCCCTTCATCTTCCAGTACCTCGTGGCCTGGTTTTTTTTCAGAGTGGGTCTTAGGAGCATCGTAAAAGTTGCACAGTATCATGCAGTCGGCGCAAAAGGCTCGAAAGGAGCCTCCCGTTGGACATAATATCGCCGCATACCTCGCTTGACCTTGTCGAGTGCGAGTGCCAAAAATCTTAGGACTTGCAGATGGCCTTGTGATTCTATGAAGCTAGCTTGTGGAGTGTGTGTGAGATAGGTTTCCCGAGATTGAAAGAGATGTGGCATCAGTGGCTGCTGGGGCTAATTACGAACGCAATTTAATGCCTCGCGGGCTATCGAGCATTGGCTTGAAAGTTTGATAGGAAATCACAGCGATGCGACTCACGTGCTTCTGCATTTGCAAGAATTATGTAGACATACACAGTCTCATACAAATACGTCAGCAGACCTGTGCCAGCCAACTGATCGGAATATCTATGTCTAAGCCGCTGAAGCCTTCTGTTTGTATATCTATCTGTGTGTATATGCGTGTGCGTGTATGTGCGCCTGTATGTGGCCCTGACACGCGGCGGCTGCTGGTGCCCAGGACATCATTGCGCAGAAGCTTTTGCCGGCTTTTTGCGAGACGTTGCTCGGTTCGTCTTCTGGGAAGGCAAGAAGAATTCAGAATCAAATTGATTGTAGATAAAGGTATGGACCAGCAGTTGGCTCAATGCCAGAGAGTCACGAGACTAGGGCTTGGTGCGACACGCTACATTGTAAACCATATATATATATGTATACAGAGTACACATACATACATACATACATACATACATACATACATACATACATATATATATATATACATATGCTTACTTATTTATAGTTATTTTTCTATTTCGATATCCAGACGCTATTAACTAACAAAGCATTCCGTGAAGTTGGGTTAACATGGGTGCTGTTTATCGGATTATCGTGATACTAGTCTATGAAGCCAATTAAAGCGCCCTTCCTCATGCGCCCAGGTTGGATTCCTACCGTGCCTTCACTGTCTTGTACGATGCTGAGAAAGACGGCGACCGTGAGTTCCTTGGCGGGGTGGTTCTGTGGCTTACAGGTTGCACGGGTTTGGAATTGAAATCCAGGGCGTAGGTTTAAGTTTTAGGGTGGTTTGTTTGTGTCTGTGTGTGTGTAAGTAAGTAAGTAAGTAAGTAAGTAAGTAAGTAAGTAAGTAAGTAAGTAAGTAAGTAAGTAAGTAAGCAAGCAAGCAAGCAGGCAGGCAAGCAAGCAAGCAAGTAAGTAAGTAAGTAAGCAAGCAAGCAAGCAAGCAAGCAAGCAAGCAAGCAAGGAAGTAAAGTAAGTAAAGTAAGTAAGTAA
>CAJNJA010028098.1:0-13073 GCA_905231915.1 Symbiodinium necroappetens | reverse complement strand
AGTAAGTAAGTAAGTAAGTAAGGTTCTGTGGCGGACAAGACCAGGCGGATATGTACATATCTCGCTTGAAGGAAGCCTTAACCTAGTGCAGGCCCCAGATGTCACGCCCAGTGCGGTGATGGTTTGTCCAGGCTACAAAGTATAAGGTCTCTCGCATCAGTAGGGCTTGCACCGTAAGTAGGCTCAGGGTCCCAGATTTAGCTTCAGATGGAGGCACCTTGCGACCTTCACATTGGATCTTTAACCGTATGGTTCTGTCGTTGCAGTGAATCGGCCCCTGGTGTTGCGCTCTTCAACTTGAGTGGCCTTGGTGTTCTTCTAGACATCAAATTCGATGCGCTGCTTGCGAAATGCAACATCCTGAAGTGACTGTGGTTTGTATATGGCATGTTCCAGGTTGGCGATGCACTACGACAATGCCGAGATCACTCTGAACGTGAACATTGGCGGGACCTGGGAAGGCAGCGCACCTCCCAACTCCCCCGGTCCTCTTTTCTCAGAACCTCCAAGCCCCCCGACTTCGGTTGGGCACAGCCAGGGAGTTACCAAGGCTGAGGTTTCCTTTGGGTGTCAGTACAGTACTGTATATAGGTATTTGTAAATTCATACTATGTTATAGTGTATTATGATGGTATCCTTTATTGCGCTGTGGAAGGCGGCCAGGTGGCATTCTATGGCTTGGCCACCCGAGAGGAGACGGAAGCCATCGAGGCGCTTTGGACATTTCCAGTCAGCTAATTAGGTGGGAATCCGGCCGCAACCATGCCTGCTTGATTTTTTTTCAGCCGCAAGTTCCACCCTTGAAGTTCTTGGTCCTTTTCTCGCTTTTTCGTCGAAGGAAGGTTCACTCCTGATTTCGAGGCTTTGCCCAGATATCCCGCCCGCGTGCGCCACCAGATCTGTTTGGAAGGACTAGAAGGTCGCGGCCGTGTACTTTGTTTCGGCATGGGCAGCCCCGCGTCAGCTGCCTTTGCAAATCTTGTGTGCCTACCGCCAAGAAACACACGAGGCATAGATCGATAGTTCTGGCCGAAAAGAAAAGAAAAACCTGACTTGCATCATAGCCATATAGGGCTTAGGGCCTATGTAGCTAATATGCCCTATAAACCCCTGTGCTTTGCCAGGTGGCTCTCCATCGCGGGCATGGCGTCCTCCACGCTGGCCTGGAGCGCCGGAAATTTGTCTGTAGGAATCTTTACTGGGGGTTTAGGGTTTAGTCCATCCTGAGTTCACTGGATGATTTTCCACAGAGCTGTCCTCCGCAATGTAATCTTAGCGTGTTTAGACGGGGGTGTCGGGGAAAAAAGCATTGGACCTTGTTACATAGGGGCTTCACGATCTTAAACCTACAGCCTACTCAACATGCCAGAAGCTCGGAATAATCGGCTCCCGCCAAAAAGAAAGCCTGCAAACCGTATATAAACCCCTTGAGAGAACTTCTTGCAAAATCGTCTGAAGCCCCTAAAACCCCAAACCCAAACCGACTTTCACGCCGGCTTCTTGCTCCCCATAGACCTCGCCTGGCTTGTCTGAGGTGTGAGTCCGTGAAAGCCTTAAACCCCAAGCCCTAAACCCCTAGAAACCCTATAAGCCCTTTAAACCCTACAAACCCTATAAGCCCTATAAACCCTAAACCCTAAACCCTAAACCCCCCAAGGAAAAAAAAACCCTATAAACCCCTGTTTGCTTCAGCTTTCTGCTCCAGGAGCTGCATAAGGCGCAGCCGATCACCCAGGGACGTCGGCACAACTTGATCATGTGGTGCAGGTGCCATGCAGGGGTGCGGGGGGAGGTGCTAGAGTGAGCTTTTAGGGTGTATAAGGTCTTAGGATATGTTTCGGATTTGAAGCTCATGTTGTGGTCTAGGCACCGGAGTTTGGGCTTTAAGGCTTTATGAAAGGGATTCCATCCGGGGGTTGGGCGCAGGGGCCTCAGGCTTTGCAGTTCATTGGGGCTTTAGGGGGGAGTTTAAGGTTCAGGGTTTGGGGCTAAGTAGGTTAGGGGCTTTTGGGCTTTGTCTTGCTCTCCGTCTCGGTTTAGGATGTATCGGATTTTCGGCCATTCGTGGCTTTCGCTGGAGGTTCAGAGTGGGTTCCTAGTATCTTTGCGTCAAATTTGCGATGGTTCAGGCGTTTGTCGGTAGGAGGCTCCGTTTGAGTGGCTCAGATCCCAAAACCCCAGAGCATTGAACCCCCAAACCAGAAACCTCAAACCCTGACCCCCCTGCAAAAAAATAAGGAGTTTCATGTTTATGCCGGGCTTTAGGCAGCAGGGTTGCGGACCAAGCAGTTCCAGAAAAGGGTTGTGCAAGAGTGGGTGCTGCAAATCTCCCCGGAGCCACAAAGAGAGAAGGTCCAGCGGAATTCGCAACGATCTCTGCCCGATGTGCTTCGAGCAACCACAAGAGCCTCAGCAGAGCTATGTGCAGGATTGTTGACGGATCCGGGCTTGGGACAAATGACAAAAGTCAGCTTGGCATCGGATATGCTTAGGGTTTCCGATGGCTTCTCATCGGTTAGCTTTTAAATTGCTTGAGTCTTGCTTCACTCTCCAAGCCTACTATGCTGATTTAAGCGAGACGGCCGCTTTGCTAGAGTCAGAGTGGCCTTAGAACTGATAAAGAGGCTGAACAAGATAATGTTGATGTTGCTTGCGGTAATGAAGCATTTCACACGGCAATACACTGGCATTGTCGGGTTGCTTTGCCACAGCATGAAGACGGCCCCCGCCGCATCCCAAACCACGAACCTTAAATCTGCATTTTTCGGGCGGCAAGGGAATTCTACATTGCTTCGGACCCAACAAGAGCCGACATGGGAATATCACAATATGAGTTGCTCGAACCTATACCGTACACCCAAACAGTTGGATTCACCTTGTAAGGCCTCATTGGTAAGATGCTGCTCTGGCTAACTTTCTACAAGCCCCCATAAAATCCTGCCAGCGCCCTTCTAAAGCGCTTGGAACACCGTTGTGAGCGTCGATTAGCCATAAACGCTCTCAACGGCGAGGTACTGCCGACGAACAAGTTCTTCCACGAAGGCTTTTCTGTGCCACCCTGCAGCCCTGCAGTGGTGAAGCGAGAAATGTCTGAAGACCTCTACGACTAAGATAGGGGCCTAAATAACTTTGGGGGTTCCTGATTGTAAGTATAGCGTAAACGGCCCCGAAGCCCTATTCAAGTTCTTAAGGCCCCTACATTAGCCCTCTGCATCAGGGCTGAGCTGTTGACATGGTGCGACGAAAACAGCTGGTTTCTCTTGCTAAGCCTCTGAACTCATTTGCATGAGCCTCAACTCAAACTCTGAACTACCTATCAAACACTTGATTCCAATCTTGGCCTTCCGAGAGCCTCGGTGGCTTACAGCTTCTCATCTTAGCGCACCCATGGTGCACTCCAGGCCTCACTTCTTGGGTGCGGCCTGAAACGCTTAAGGGCTTCATGAGTTTAGGGTCGCTTCTTGGGTTTACGCGCTACGGGGTCAAGGGCTCAGGGGTTTAATGGGTGTAGGCCCAGTTAAGGATTTCGTTTCCAAGTAATGCATCGTAGTCTCTTCGTCAACAAAGACCTCGTCTCTTGTGGACCCGATCTTCATCGAAGATGTTTCTGTTGAACGAGGCTTAGGCTTAGGCCTAGGCATGGTTAAGCTCTCTAGCCCTCTTTGCCACCCTAAACCCTAAGCCTCTGAGTTGACAGACGCCTGCCCAAAAGGGAGCTGAAAAGGGTCTCGAATTTCTGGGAAAGGGGTGTCGAAGGTTTTGTTTAGGGGTTTTGGGAGGGCCGCAGAGGCTGAAGACCCAAAGTGTAGCGCAGGGTCTGAAATATGAGGAGTACTTGTTCCATAGTATTCCCTTATAGTCTAAATAGTCCTATGCCGAAGGACCCCATATGGGTAGTTCTCTAAAGTAGGGTCCCTTTTGGAGTCCTCTTTACGTACTATATTGGGGACTTAAAAAGGTATCCGAATCTGGAAAACTACCCAAATAATGAGGGGGGGTTCGGGCTCCAGGGTTTGCTTGCTGTCGAAGGCGAAAACTGCGCGAATCAGGTGGGGCAGCGCCCCAGCCCCCTGAACCCACTTATAGAACCCCTATAATTAGTACCTTTATTACTTGTCACGCTTGTAGAACATCCTAAATCCACTTGAAGGTTCTCTATAGACCCCTACAGTTGAGGTTGCAGGTTTCCGTAGGGCCGGAGACCTGCTGGCAGTTCCAGGTTTGCCTTTTAGGGCGTAGCTGAAGGCTAAAGCCTCAAGAAAGCACCTTGGTTGCTCGAGGCAACTTCCCTCAATGACTCTGACTCTGATTTCCATAACCCTGAAAAAATCTTGCTGTTCTGGCCTCATTGGGCGCAAGTCAGTTTGCGGATTCACGGTCGCACGTTACGGCTGCGGTCTCCAGTTTGGGGGAAAGTCTAGTATGGCACAGCAGGACCAACATCCGCTAATTCGCCACCTTATGACAGAACCCTCTCAGCGAGAGAACAAGTCATTTAAATTCTCCTCGAGTCGCGAGGAATGCCTGGAGTCAGTGCTAAGGTGTTCATGGTCTTGCAAGCCCCAGTTTCGAAAAGGTATAGGGCGATATGTTGGGGTTCAGGGCTTAGCTTTTCAGGTCTTTGAGGGTTTAGGATTTCCTAAACCCTAAACCCTAAGCCTTATAAACCCTAAACCCTAGACCCTATAAACCCTAAACCCTAAACCCTTAGGTTTCAAACGAGCTTTGCCACAGGCCTTTCGCTTGCTGCCTCGCCTGGGCGGCCTTGGCCGCCGCCCACGGCCCGGCATTGCAGAGCGTCGAGGTCTGCCTAAGCCTTTAGGGCGGTTTAGGGTTTTTTTTGCTAGGGCCCTGTGCGCGCACGTCGTCGCGCGCACTTTGGCGCCATCTCAAGATTAGGTTTTCGCAGCTCCCGGGATATCTTTAAATAAATTTCGTGAGGGTTCGGATTAGGGGTTAGGGTTTAGGGATTTAGGGTCTTAGGGCTCGACGAGTGGCATTGCAGATTTCAAGGTCTGCTCTAAGCCCTCATTAGGTTCCCAGCAGAGGCTCTTGCAGGCTGGATGCAAAAGGGTCTTAGGGCTTCAGGGGTTTAGGGCGAAGTGGAATCGGAAAGCCTGTTGCAAAAAAAAGGTTTATGTGGGGCTTGGTATGTGTGGTCTAGCCACAGTCTTTGTCTAAGTTTAGGTCTTAGTCTTGTATTACAGAGCATGGCATAAGCAAGGCATAGGCTAGTCTAGTCTAGTCTGAGTCTGGTGTAGTGTAGTCTAGCATCGTATCGTTCAGTAAACTATAGTACACTTGAGTACAGCAGTCTTAGTGTAGTGTGATGTGTATAGTGACTAGTATAGTGTAGTATAGTGGAATATAGTATCGCATCGTATAGTACCGTATAGTATAGTGCAGTATAGTTCCGTCTAGCTGTATGTGGGGACCCGGGCTTTCCAAGTCCGACTTTTGGTTTGAATGCCAGCGGTGTTCCGTTCAACTAGAGGACTACCGCAACCCGAAAACCAGCATTGCAAGGAGGCAAACAATGCAGCAATGCAGGAGGCAGAAAGATTGCGTTTAGGATCAATGCGAGGATGTGAGTCACAAGCCACGCGAGATCGCGCACGGAACCTGTAGAACCACGTAGTTACTGGATTTTGGAGACCTGTTCGAGTCCTACCAGTCGCTACGTGGCATCCTAATAGGAGTCTTACGGAACTTTTATAGGATGACGAACGACCTTTGGCAGGTTGACTCCCGCGCTGAGCTGGGTCCAGAGGTGCCTGGATCAGCTTACGTAGGGTCCTGAAGGGAGTGTTGGGTATACTGTATACTGCTACTGGGCGGATCTCAGATTGCAAGGTTCTGCAGGAGAAAATTAGGAGAAGTAAGTGTAGAATGATTTGGGCTCTGCGAGTTGCTCACGCTTGGGGCGTGTCAGGACTAGGTTGCTTTCCCCATGGCAGGTTGACTACGGTTCCGAGTTGGAACCGGAGGTGCCCAAGCCTGTTTGGGACAGAAGTCTTGGGGGCATCCAACATATGGTGCAGTTGAAAGTGTCGCAGCTGCGTGTTTGGAGCTTCCGCGCTTCGGTAGTTCTGAAAGTTGTCTTCGTGACTCGGTAGGGCACCTTCTCCATACCGTCCCAAGAGTTCATTCCCTTAGGGCATACACGGATGATAATGCCACCTTCGGTCCTCGGGTGACATGGGGCAACCACTGCCCACTGATCAACGATCAGGGTCTGCCGCAGCTGTGCCAACTGAGAAGCCCCGGCCCTGCACACCTCGAAGCCAGCCACAAAATGACGACGACGACGAGAAGAAGCACAAACTCAGCGACTACGACCACCACCTAGCCGACAGCAGCCACTACGACAACTCGGTCAGAGCGGCACTGGCAGCAACATGGAACATCATCAGCAAACCCCTAACAGGCCACAAAAACCCTGGGTGGAGTTGAGGCTGCTCTTTTTCAAGAGCTCCCTGCAAGCCAGCTCGGAAGAGTAGGAAATATAGGTGGGATTAAGGAAGGAGCAGTGCAGAATGGTGACTGCATGCAAACCAGGTTCAAGTACAAGCTGAAGCTGGGTTTGTAAAACACCATGGTGTTCGTAGTAGAAGCTCGTACGGGTCGCGACTCGGAGTCGGAGAGGCTGTCCAAGCTGTACCACTTGTCTCGTCGGTCGTCTATCTAGTGTTATGTTTTCTGCTCACTCATTGCCATCCTGAGTTTTCTGGTGTTCTCTTTGGCAGGTTGGCTCCAGTTTCGACGTGGATCCGGAGGTTCCCCAGCATCTGAGGGTTTCGTCTTTGAGGTGTCGCTTGACAGGGGCTGGCGGCCGCGGCTCCTGAGACATTGGCATTCAAGGGTAAGCCGAACATACCAGTTGGTGTCTCGGTTTTGAGTTGTCAGGGCTGGTTCTCTGAATCGTAGCTTCTCGGGGCTCAGGCCCGTAGCGGCCCATTAGTGAATGCCAGAGTTGGTCTAGGCCTCGAGCTCTCATAGCCAAAGTTGCTGATCTGCTGCTTCTTGCTCAAAAGTATCAAGGCCGTTTCCCTGAACGCACTGTAGAGCTCCCCATTGAGGCCGAGTCTATTTTAACAACCTGCCTTTGCACGGAAGGCCGGTCGCAAGAGACACCGTGAAAGAGCTGGGAGTCCAGATCGCACCAGCCACGAATGCATGAATGTCAACATAAGACTGATCAGAAGCAAAAACAGTTGCCGTATTCGTCTGTAAAAACTATTGAATAGTACTGTACTTGTTGGTGGTTCAGCTTAGGGGACTCTTGTGTGGGATTTTGCTGGTGCCTCAGCACGGACAAGTGCTTGGTGACTTCGGCAAGCACGCAGCTGTGGGATGCATGATGGTAACATGTCAGCATAACTTGGATGTTGAGAAGCAACTCAGCCACAACCCGAAAACCATTCTGGTTGCTTCCTGTACCAACTGCGAGCAGGGAACCGTAAAGACTGTAGGTTTGGCAAGATCGGCAAGCATGTAAGCCTATGTTCAACCTGAACCCTTCGCCCCAGTGAGCTTGGTGCCGTCTTTGTGCGACCCCCGCCATGCTAGTAGGAAGCCTGAACGATAGAGACGGCTGAAGGGTGCCCCTGTCTGTGTGGCAGGACATGAACCAACAGATGTGTGGAGGCACTAGCAGGCTTACGCTTAAGCAGACGGTCCTGCAAGTTCGGACGATGCAGACGGAGCCACCAACCAGGGATCTTGCACACCCTCTACAGTGAGCCAGAAGTTTACAATTTCTTGCCATCGCCCCAAAATGCCCTAAGCCCACCCTGAACCCCAAAACCCCAAAACTGTAAGCCCGAAAAGGCCCCAAACGCTGAATGCGAACCCCTGAGCCAAGGAGGTCGGCAGCCCTTCTCCGAACTGAAAACCGGGCAGGAGCTCGAGGTGGTAGCGAGGAGCAGACTGGATATGGATAGATATATATATATATATGTGTGTGTGTGGATGTATAAATTTATATACACATATACACACATACCTCGCTGGGTGTGTACTGAGCATGCGTTTATGTATAAGAGCGGTTGATAGAGATCCACACATCCATCGCTTTGCACAACCGACGCGAGGCCCAAGGGCTTCGAATTTGATGGAGGGACCTCGAGATTCGCTGTTCAAGGCCGCAGAATCAACAGTCACTGCAGCAACACCGCCACCAGGAGCAATAAGAAATGGACAAGGGTCACAACTGTAACAACGGTGACAACCCGAGCTGCAGTACTGACAACAGAAAGCAACGCGCACCACAGACGAAAGGATAACGATGGAACGATTTCACCGATTTCGGCACGGCACGTCTCCAGGACTTCGCATCCGATGCCAGCCTTTTAGATGCAGAGGAGGCCCAGGTGCGGCAGACCTGCTTCCTACTAGACTAGATCTACAGGCTTTTTGGGGGTTCGACATTTTGGGTTTAGGCGGGTTTAGGGCTTAGGGTCTCCAAGCAGAGTCTGGGTTCAACAAGAGTCTCCAAATTGCAAGGAGGAGCGAAAACCATAGAGATCACCATGAAAAACGGCGCGACCTGAGAAAGGGCCTCCCCTCCATTTTGGGAACCTTAAGGACAAGGACTTCTGGGGTTTTTTGGATTCAGGGATTCCTGGGCCTTCGGCGCAGGAGTCTCACGGAAGAGCACACGCCGAGAAGGTCACGAAGAAGAAGAAAAAGAAAAAAAAGAAGGCCCTGGCGAAGAAGTGTGCAGCTCGATGGCATGAGAGCTTAGCTGGTAATGATCTTGCGTCACTCTCTGGGCTTCAGGGGCAGGCGACTGGATTTCAGAGCCGGGCTGCTTTTCTTCCAGCTGGTTGGTGAGCTTCGGATGCCTCAAGGACAAGCTCGTCAAACCGTTGCGATACACTTCATTGGCCTGCTGGTCTCTTCCAAAACCTCCGACTGCACGCCTTGGCGCCCTCCCAAACTTGCTCTGAGGTCGGCACACACCTGACCAGCTGTCCGTCTGATGGCTCCGACCCGTGCAAGACCAAATCGGCAGGTCGGCCAGCTAGACAGCAATGCCTGTCAAAGTAGGTGGGGAGAGAGGGCTAGTGTTAGAGGGGCTGTCTGGTACGGTGTGTTCACAGCTCCCAAACCCTTGAACTGCAGGCAACTGCATCAACGTCTTTCACTCCTGTGGCGATGACGTCCTGAAACAGTGCGGACTGGACAAGACACCTGGTCGGCAAGAACTGCTTGGACTGCTTGGCGAGTCGATGTCAATGACGCATAGATACCCCTAAGCTGATAATAAGCTGTGGGTACATGTCCCATGATGCGAAGGAAAAAGAAGTGCACCAGCCTCAGCGGTGGAGCCTGCTACCTCCAATGCACCGGAAGAGAGCTCTTTGGCGTCGCTTGGCACTTTAGCTCTGTGATAGGGCTTTTCAGATTTCGGGCGTCGCTTCCTCTCCGTAGGTGCAACGGGTCCAAAACTATGGCGCCGACACGTAACATCCAGTAACCCAAGTCTTGCACCGAATTAGGATGCCCGGCGACCCCTAACCTGCTGATCCTGTATTGTTGAACTCTAAACTTCAAGGAACCTGGAAGATTAACCACCCCTGTACTGCGTAATCACACGAGACAGAGGGAGAGAGACTTTACAGCTCTAGCTTGACGCTTCAAATCCTGTATCCGCAATGTCGCCGGTGGGCTTGCAGGTCGGGGGGTCCCTTATGCCCGGAAGTGAAAGAGAGTGATTAACCATCGCGATCAAGACTCCAAGACCCTAGAAGCCAGAAGCTTCGCCAACATGCAAAAAGAAGCCCCTAAACCGCGAAAACCATGGATCCACTAGCATTGCAGGAGTTCGCTCACGAAGGGTGTTGCCGGCTACAGCCCCGCAGACTCCCGTAAAGCCCCGTGCTAACCTAACGAGCAGGCTCCAATATCATCGTTGGGTCACAAAAGTCCCCTTCAGTTTCAGCTGCACTCAGGCCTCTCTATTGCAAGCTGTCACCATCTCTATATCAGTTCTGCCTGGTGTATCTGCGATTTTGACAAGGCAGGAGCAATATCCCAAGGCTTTCCTACAGTGGCAACACGGCGCCCAGTAACACCCTCATGCATGGAACCCAAATCCACGGGAAAGAAACCAAGCCCTCAGCCCCAAAACCTGTTCAAACCTGCCAGGTCAAAAACGCAGGACTTATAATATAGAAGCCTAAACAATTATCAATATTATTCCTTAAGAGCTCCTTATTTTGATTATACTAGAATGGAGAGCAAAACCCTAGTTCTAATCACCAAGGTCCCTACATTACTCAAAAACAGGCACATCTGTAAAAGCGCCCGGCCTTTTTGAGGAAATCCTACAAGGTAATCCCAAAAAGGAACTACTACGGAGCCTATAGAGAGCCCATCTAACCCCTTAAACAAGGAGAAGTGCGAGTCCCAGCCAAAGGAGCGGTGCAACGGTGGCTATGCCTCTCGGCAAGCGGGAGGTTTTGGGGGGCTCCTAGGGCCTTTTTTGTGGCTACTAAGGACTTAACGTGGGTTTCGGGGTAAGTTTCAGGATGTTGGCTTCAGGGCTAGATCCGGGGGTTGGGTTTACAGTTTAGAGTTTGAGATTTGGGGGTTAGGTTTCTTTTGTTCAAGAGTTTACTCTGGATATGGGCGGCTTCCAGCTCAGGTTCGGGGTTTTAGAGTTGCCTGGGCTCTGGGAGGAGCAGCAGCAACTGCCTTCAGCTGAGGGCTTTTAGGAGAGATGCTGGACCCGATACATACACAAATCGATGATTCACGGTGGTGGTGCTGAAGAAGATGCCTCACGATGAGCACGGCATTGATGAAGGTGATGGCCCATGCTCTCAGGATCCTTAAAGGGAAGATCCGGGAAGCGAGGTGCTCGTGTGGTGGTTGTTCCTGAACAAAATATACATACACATACATACATATATATATATATGAAACGGCTTTGGGGTCTCTGCCCAGCCCGTTGGCATGTCCACCTCCCTGGTGGACTACTTGACTTGTCATGGCTCTTTTCGACCGGATAGAACAAGACCTGCGGGCTATAGGAACGTGCCTCAGAGTCTGCTAAATCTCTAGAGATTAGAGCCCTTCAGGTACCTTAGGTCCCGCGTGGTCGAAGCGATGGGTTGCCTGAGGTCAGCGATGGGCTGTCTGGCATGTCCTGTGACTTGGCGCAAACGGCTGAATCTTCTAAACTCTCTGTTTGTTTGAACTCGTCGCTGCAGTCAGCACTAGAAGCCTCTTGCTTTCTACGCACAACATAAGCACCAAGCTCTTAAGCTGCCAGGCCATGCTCCTCACAGCTATTCAGGTCGTCTCTTTTCTGTAGACTGTAGTCTCTCCCACCCTTCTGTACAGCCCATCCTTGCATTAGACCGAGACTTGTTTCCTTCCTGACCGGGGGCTTTTTCGAACTCCAGCAATTCACCCCCTTTTTGCTGACGAAGTTTCAGTTTCCTCTTGTTGGCCCTCACGGCTGACACCTGTTCTGTTTGCTTGCAATTCGGGGGGGATTCCAGGATGCCCCAGCCACAGGATAGAGGTTTCAGGGCAATCCGTATGGTACGGATGCCTGCATGTGCATATGTGTGTATGTGTATAAGTATGTGTGTGTGTGTGTATATATATATATAATATATAGTTAATATAGAGGATAGAGAGAGCGAGGTGCACATGCATGTATTTGCACGTGCTCTATGTAGATACAAGACAACGATTCGGACGCGTGTAAACTATGTGTATATGTCTATCCTTCCGATCGACAGAGTAGCAATAAACCAAGTCTGCATGGTCCCGCCGAGGTATGATCTCGCCCTTGGAGGCAACACGCTGTATTGATGCAGGCACCTGTGCGCTGCCGGAGGAGTAGGGCTTTGAGCGCGGGAAGTCAGAAGGGAGCCAAAGGTGCAAGTGATGCCTTGATCTCAAAAGGTCTTGGTGCTATAGGAGGGCTTAAGGCTTAGGGTGTAGGGCCCGCACCAGAAGTCTGAGATTTCCCTCCCACACTCCTGCTTCCTGGACTTCCAGCCCTGCCCACAAGATTGGACGTCCTTGTATTGAAGCACTGTAGCAGTGACCTCTGGTGAGTTTTTCCGCGCACATGCTAAAGCCTTGATGAACGCTGGATGCGGCTCGATTGCTTGAGCTTTGCTTGAGTCCCTGCCGTCGAATGCAACGTTGCTACGCCCCGGAGGGAGCTCACATACCGGAGTTTGGCATTGAGGGATAAGGTCGACCAAGGTGCAGTGCAGGAAATCGTGACGAGGCAGCGCGTAACACAAAATTATCATGTTCCACCACATGTGAACAACTCAAGCAGCTGGTAGAATCTAGAACATGTGGCTTGCCAGAGTTGAACCCTCAGGCTAAACTTGAACCTCAACCCACCCCAGACACTCACCTGTCTCCTTGTATACTTCTTCGGGCCATCGAGCGCAGATGGTCAAGCGGAAGGCAGGGTGTTGCTGGAAAGTCAGTGCTACAAGTTGCACTTGCGGCCGGCAATTGAACAAAGTGAAGCTTTGAGAGTTTATGCAAGCATGTGAGAATCATCCAACGTTTTTTGTCATTCTGGATTCCACTGATGTTGTTTGTACTTCTCCTTCCTGTAGTACTGAGCAGTGATATTCTGCTCGGGGAACTGATCAGTGTCGCATGGTTTCTGGAGACAGATAAAATGCCCCACCCTACCATCCCAAATGTGATACATGTTCAAGCTCTGGCTGCTAGAGCTCGCACGTCATGGCTTGTGAGAAACCTTGGGACAATTCACGAGAATCCTTCTGTAATGGCATGTAGCAGATCTGCGGGCGCAGGCCGAGCCCAGAACCGGCATATCTGAAAACCGAAACCCTCAACCTTCATCTTATAAACCCTTCACACCTAAACTTTAAGCTGGAATGCTACCAAAAACACTCCCAGCTATACTCCATGGGGGGGGGGGGGGGGGGCGCTTTGCAAGAGGCTTCTGCCATGGACAGCGTCGAAGCCCCCGCCGCGGCCCGGCCCTGAGCCCACGGCTTCGGGCTGCCGGCTCGGGCTCGGCGATTTCGATCTCTGGGTCCTTCTTGGATACAATT